>JAOEHY010001157.1:6777-20174 GCA_025447955.1 Psilopsiagon aurifrons
GAAAAGAAAAGAAAAGAAAAGAAAAGAAAAGAAAAGAAAAGAAAAGAAAAGAAAAGAAAAGAAAAGAAAAGGAGAGAGCATGGCACTGTATGTCTGGATGGCTAATCAGGTGAAATTTTGTTTGATATAAAATCGGTGTGATGTCATCTTCAGGAACAAGTTAAATAACATAATGCCAGGCAAGGACTACTGACTCTCGACCAGTAATTTCAATTATATGTAAAATTTGACCAATGCACATTCAGGAGTTTTTTGGTGGTGGGGGAGTTTTTTTCCCCTAAAGGTATTTACTTTGCTAAGTATCCTTAGTTACAGAAGAAGAGGGGAAGCAAATAAACCATTGTGGTCAAACAACTTTTTAGTACTAAAAGTGAAATGAAGTCTAGAGGATGAGTGAGAGGTTTTCTGTGACTTCAATCCCAAACATTCAGATGCTAGTCAGGCCTCTTGATCTCAATGAACCGTGGAGGAAATCTAAATATGAAATTTTTACTACAGAGTTTTTGCAATACTATCTCTGTCTTGGCTAAGATAAAGCTTATAAAACACTTCTAATTGAACACTGTTTTAAAAAAATAATCTGACAAATCTTTCTGAGGTTTGAATTTCTTTCTAAGTAAAAGTTTGTGTGATTAATAACAGAAAATCATTTCAGGGAGGTCTGTGCCTTCCCTGCTGTCTTTCTGTCAATGTGCTTCTGAATTGATGATTTTTTTAAATAAGTTTGCTCTTGGTGGTTGCTAAGCAAAAGACATATACCAACAAGGAGATGGTGTCACCATCTATATAGAAAGAACTATCAAACACACATGTTGAGCAAACAGGAAAATTATCTGTGTCTTTTGCAGTCATTGTAGAACTCCCTGTCACAGAAGCAGGTAGACAAGTTTCAAACAGAAGTTCAGTTTCAGAGTTACACTCTCCCTTTTATTTCTGTAGGGGGTTCATTCAAAAAGACACACTCTGCAGGACCAAGTAGAAAAAGCTTCGATTAGGTCTGTACAGTATGTGACTAAAGGATTTGTTAACCTTAGCGCTTCAAAGCACACTTGAAAATAAGATTCAAATGGGCTCTTTCTTTTGTGGTTCTGTAGTGATAAACGAGTTCTCCATGCACCAATGCTCATGATTACTGCTTCTCCAACGCTGTGACTCTGGATGAAAGCTAGATCAGTCTATGCAATGTCCAGCACATTTCATCCATACTAAATAATGTATGTTGAGGCAGGCCTCTCCATTTTGCTTAGGAAAGAACTAAAAGTCTAGTCATAGCTTTTCTGAGGTTATATCATCAATCTTCAGGTGCTCCAAAGAACATGCAAGCTTTTCCAGTGAAGAAGGGAAGGGGACGATCAATGGGTAATCAATACTTTTGTTGGTTGGGGTTTTTTCCCCCCAAAGGAAGTATATGTATTTAAACTTAAAAAATGGTTTGCTTTAAGGTTCCCTCATTAGCTGTGTTTTAAAACCCTTATGCTTGAATCTCTGAAGAAGCTTACTTCCTAATGATCAGTTTATGAATTAGTGGAATAATTCATGGCATGCCCTTAGGATCAATACTTTTAAATGTGCCTATGGGTAACATCACTCACATGATTCATCCCAATATAGCAAGTAGAACTATTCAAATACTTAAAGTTATCCACAGGTGTAACTGCTTAACAGACCTTTTACTATTCATATGAAAGCGAAATACCCATTTTGCTGCTGGAGCCCACCACATACATTACATTTAGGGTTCTGACAGCAGTGCATCATTAGCAGCATTAGGTAGTTATTCCTCTCCTCTCTCAGTATAAGAAAGGACTCCAAAGTTTTATTCTTCCTTAAGAATGAGCACATTCCACAAAAGGTACTGGGACAGCTCTCTCTTTCAAGGTTTATATGAGCCATCATTTCCATGATTTGTCTGTAACTGATAGCTGTTGGTCCTGTGGAGTTATTGGTTGATTCAGGACTTTGTAACCTGATGTCTTCTTTTTCCTCTTCAGAAGCTCCAACGCAAGTCTAATAATTCAGAGCCTAAAAAATTTAGACCCTTGCCTTTGCTGCTTGATTTATGCTGTTGTTTTATGCATACCCTATTGATAGCTTAGTTTAGTCAGTCTGCACATCTGGTTGTCTACCTATTCTATTCTGTTATTTTCTACAGACAAAGCTTTGTTCCTAGCTTTTAAGCTCTGGCACACCTCTAGCTGTGCACTTCCCAGGAAAAGAAACTTTAACATTTTAATAAACATATTGGCAATATCTAGGAAACACTTGCATTATTTTTATATAAAACATATATCTTGCATGCATCTAAATAATATAGATTTACTTAATGTAAATTACATCCGTATTCCTACATTTGCAGTAACAGTCAAAGGAATCTGTAAAACAGAATATGACAAGTAACAATGGAGTTAAGATAATAATGGCTGGGCAATGAAAGAGGACCTATCTAGACTCAAATAGTTTATAGAGTTTTCTAAAAGCTACAGCCTAAAAGAAAGGGGATTGGGATTTTTAGAGAAGTAATTTAGGTGAATTAGACTTGAGCACACTGGAGTTTTAGCTAGACTTAGTCAACATACATGAGAAAGAGAGAGTAGATACGGAGAAGAAGATAGAAGTGATCAGAGCACGTTTTTTTCTCACTGTCATGAGAGAGGAGCTGGGAAGGGATTTTGAAAACCTTTACAAAGGTGTTGTTAAGGCCCATAACTCTGGACCATTTGCAGTTTTATCTTTATCAGCTTGGAAACCTGAAAGAAATGCATTGTTCTGGGTTTTGCCTGCACGAGTTTTTAAGACTCTATTTCAGCACTGTTGCAAAACTGCATTGTCGCAGAGGAAGCTGTGACAGGTACCAAAACTGGGGGTGTCTGGGTGTAACTAATGCTCTGGAAAGGAAAATAGAGACCCTAAGAGAACTGATTTTGCCAGGTTACAGTATAAATTGCATATTGTTTGGGGACAGAACCAGAGCCATCTGCTAGCTGTCTTGCATTAAACCATTATGTTCAGCAAACTGGAGAACTGTTGGTACTCCCTGTTTCCCTCAGACCTTCACTTTGGTTCACTGAGATAGCACTGTATGGCAATATAATGTGTAAACGTTCTCACCTTCTAAGAGTGCAATAGCTTCTCCCTCACAGTAAATCAGTTATGCCAACTGAAGAACAGCAAACATGCTTGCCAGCTCCTCAGCAGGGAGAAAAATCTATGTTTCGATTCAGTTTTGGTTTTGGTGATCTTTGCTCCCACCTGGTGTCTTTAATTGACAGCTTCTTTGCAGAAGATGGAGACAGCAATTTGATTCTAGACTTTAGCTTTAAAATACATTGTTAAAACCTCACGAAGTTACAGGGGAGTGATTTACTCGGGAGTTCTGATAAACCCTCTCAGTAGAAATAAGTGAAAATATCGTAATGGAAATAGCACCACTTATAATGATGATGCAAATAGAAGGATTGCTCAGAGGGGACTGGCATGCAGCAGAGCACAGAGGAGACTGCTGCGGCAGAGCACAGCAGGCTTGGTCCATCCTCTGCGTTGTACAACCTGTATTTAAAATATATGCAGTTGAGAAATAGTGGGTTTGATTGAAAGTGTGAGAGCATCATGCCATCAGTAGGTGCAATGCAATTTTGCAGCTGGGGTTTCAACACAGGACTGGCAGGACAAGTCTTAGGTCTCTTACTTTTTGCATTTTGTCCCTTGGAAATTCCTGGCAGGACAGCTTTGCTGTTGGAGTGGTAAAGCTCTGGGGCCAAGCAGCTGGAGAACGTCTATGTCAAGCTATATGGATCACACCTATAGCCCAACACTCTCTTCTCTTTTTCTGGTGGCTGAAGGAAATGACAAAGTGTTACACCGATCTGCATTCCCTTCAGCACTCACAGTTTGTTTATTAGGAAGGTATTCTCTTGCTACCAGTTTGTATTTAGTTCTTATGTAAGTTCTGACTTCACTGAGATTTTGTCTGAATAAACAGGAAATCCCATTCGCAAAATTATCAAAAGGAATGGTCATCTGTGTAGGTACTAGGGGGGGATCCCAGATAATTTGTATGGGCAGACAGAATGTGACAGGCATCCTGGGTCACTCACATGGTGGACAAAAAACAGGACAGCATGGAGATATTCTGGGGTGCTTGGGGGAAATTGGAAAAATTAAGTGAAAGATACAGAAATAGGGTATTTTCCCTCCCAAAGTTCCGAGGTAGTAAGAATATCTATTTTTTATATGCGTTTACTGCACCCTTTATGGGTTCAGCAAGAAACTGGAGGCCAAGCCTTGAAACAGCAGCAGCTAAACGTGTATCTATTCTCTCTTGTTTTATCCAAGACTAAAACCATCCACTTACACCTGTTTTATTCTTCCTTCAGTACATTGCAGAACAAAAGGACTGAGAATTTGCCTGTTACTATCAGGAAAATTTGTGTAAAAATTAGCTCATAACCTTCTGATTCAAGCTTGAATATATATTCCTTTAAGACCATAAGCTCCTGATCTCAAAGCAACAATTTTAAAGGAGCTTTTCGATTCCTAATAGATAGATTAGTTTAATTTGCTGTCTTCCACTGGACTTTTTTGGATCTGACCATTAAAACACTAAGGCTATATCTTGCCTGTGTAAACATTAAAGACCACATATGCTTTCTGTAAAGCAGGGATTGCTGAAGCATATTACTAAAGTCTGCCCTCCTTGCCCTGCCTTGTTCCCATTGATAGCAATCTGCTATATACTTTATATATGGATTTTATGAAGCGTTTTGGGAAACTACAAAATTAAACTCAATAAAAATGGAAATTGTTATTATTGTAAATACATGCTGGCCCACTGCATCATGCGGCATTCTCAGGAGCAGCATTCTTTCAAACCGGGATTTAGAAAATGCACAGAATTTAGCTTGAATCAAATGGCATTATGTATTTAGTCATTTATCAAAGCCAATTGGTAGAAGTTGGGGAAAACATTAGTTAATCTTATTCATGCGGGGGTTCCTGGTTATGCAGCAATACTCTTTTACCCATTTTGTGGTTTTCTTTCTTTCTCAAAGTCCTGTAATACTTCAATATCCTATTGAGCTTGAAGCAAGACCTTTTTTCTGCTATAATGTGTGACCCAGCCACCAGAAACTGCTTAAAGTTAGTGTAGGATATTCCAGACACTTGAAAGAAGCACCCAGCAAAAGTAAATAGTATCCACAGCATGAGACATCTGCCTTGCTGTGTCTGAATTTAGCTCCCCTCTGAGACAGTGAATTAGCAACACTTTGGCCTGTTAATTTAGCTGTTAAGTGATTTTTTTCACCTTTAAAGCAACAGCAACACTCTTGCAGGTTGCTGAGATAGTTTGAGTCAAAACTTCAGGTATATGTAGTGAATGAGGAAGGTGACAATTAGCCACCTTGTAAAAGAGAAACTTTCTGTTGATGGAGTACATAATGGCAGCATAGGCTGCTCTTTAGTAGGATAGCCTGAGACACATAACAGTTGCCTAAAGCAGATCCCACAGGGGTCTGTGGGGCTTCTTCTTTCTACTTTGACAAGGAGGCAAGGTAAAGCAGTAGCACACTCTCATAAAAAGTCTGTGTCTTTGTTTTATAGTGGTATGTCCTTCCAGTGACACACATACTTTGCTCTGTTTTATTTCAGCAGAGCCTACATGAGACAGACTTTAGCCATCTATTCAGAGAATCCCACTCAAAGTAGCTATTTTTTACAACCATATTTTTCTGCAGCAACTTTGCATTAGTCCATCTTCACTGGTACCAAGGTAGGCAGAAATTCCTCACACCTGTGGACCCCAGAAAATAGATTCATAGTATTTTTCCCTTCACCAGGCACATGACACCCCATGCAGGGATTTATCATAGTGATGACACATCTTATTAGAGAGGTTGACTCATGAACCAGTTTCTCTCCCATTTGCAATCACTTGGCATCTCACTGGCAACTGAAGAAATTGAGATACTAGGCAAGTACTTAAGAGCTTTTAGTGGGCTTTTAACGGCATTTGCCATCTGGAACAAGGAGAATAGACAACATCATACAGCCCAGTGGCCCATCGTAATAACTGAAAAGTGATTCATAGACCACAACTGGACCATGTGTCACAGTATGAGAGCTCTGATTTAAAACAAACAAACAAACAAAACAAAAACAAACAAAAAAAACAAACAAACAAAAAAAGAAGCAAACCCAGACAGACAGTTATTATTAAAATATTGTATTCCAAAGCAGAAGACACCAAAGAATGAAAAAGCAATGACCAGGATATTAGAAACATCCTAATGGGGTTGGTAGATATGGTAGAAAGAGTCCTACTGCATTCTTCTGTAGAGGCAACCAGAAGCCATACAAGACTTTTTGTCCTCCAAAATGACTCTAACAAGCAGTCGCTAGCAATTGTACCGAATGCAGTTTTTCTGTTGCTTACCCCTGTACAACACAAAGCTGGTTTTCCCCTTGAAAGCAGTCAAATTCCTCTGTAGAAAGAAAAGACAGTCTCACACTGGGGATGTCATTACTTTGAGATTATTAGGAGCATTAGGAGATGATAGTTTTCAAATGAAGAGTGTCTGCAAAGAAAGAACATGAATTGGGTACCCATTGTTTCATATATCCCTGTGCATTGAGGGATAAAGTTAGATATAAAAACTACCAAGTGCTTTCTCTGTCTCCCTTCCCCAGGGGACACCCAATGACTTAGAACTCTGATGCAAGGAGTGTAAAAACATCCATATAAGTCAGAGCCAAGAGCCAACAAGTTCAATACCATGTCTCCAGAGTAGAAAATAAGACAATATTTTACCAAAAGTAGGACAGATTTGTGTTTCAGTTCCTGGAGTTTTAATGAGGGGCTTCAGAAGGACCCTGGGCTCATTGCAGACAAAGATGCAGTTGATTGTGGATAATGTGCAGCAGCTCCTGCAAGGAATGACAAGCAAGTGGGTTTGGAATTGCATGGGGAAGCCAGTGAGTTTGGGCAACTAGAGCAGAAGTGCATACCACTGTGCTTACAGATTGGTCCCTGGATACATGAAGCAAGTATGCCTTCAGAGGCCTACCATTCCACAAAAACACCAACATGAGGCCAAATCCCAACATTTTCTGGTAATGCCTCTTTGCCAAAGTGGCTGACTCTGGGACTAACAGGAAAGGACTTCCTTGGATAGAAAGGGGTGACACATTTGAGTATTTAGGAGTGAAATTTGACTCAGGATATTTACATGATGTTTCCAGCCTCTGATGTACCAAAGCAGTGCACCCTTACTCAATGCTGAAAAAGAAAAGAAGCAGACAACATCAGATGATGAAGGAACGGTGCCAGAACAGGATCAGCATCACAGCAAGTGTGCAAATATTCTGCTAGACTGCAGCATTCTATGGTCCAAGCATTTGCTCAGCTAAAGGTAATAACTTTATGTCTACTAGCTTTAAATGGGTCTTTGTCCCAGAATTTTAGGAACTTGAGTCTAGGGCAATGGAAAAACAGTTAGAACTGAAAGTTTTCAGAAACCGAAATTTTATTGTTATTTCAAAAATGCTGGAGCTAAAAGGGAATTAACAAAAGAAAGAGAAGAAGCACAAATAATTCGGAACAGTCAAATACAGTTATATGGCATTTTTCTTCTAAAGGTTTCAAAGCTCTGTTCAAAGGGAGCAGTTATTATTATTCCTGCAGCTCAGATAGGCAAAATAAAGCCCATAAATATAAAGATACTGACCAGAAGTCATCTAAGTATCAAATAATAGAACTGCACATTTATTTCAGAATCCATTAAGTGGATTTTTTTTTTTGTATAAATAATAAAGTCACAAAACAAAAGTCCTAGTATTTCAAAGCTTATGTTGATGCTGGGGAAGCCATGAATGCTTCCCAGATCTGTCTGGGTCTACTTCAGTGTAAAAGTCAGAAACCATTACTGCTTCATGCTTTCCTGGTTTTCATGCAAAGCAAATCCAGACAGGCCACATGGAAAGCAGGCACTAGCTTCCCTAGAAGATCCCAGGCCTGGACTACTGGAGGCTGAGGCTGAGGAGTTTTTCCTGATTTCCAGTAGAGGAGCATCTATAGAGATCACATCCAGTTGCAAATTCTGAACAGCAAATTTTTCTGACCAGAAAATAGAAAGGGGAGGGAATCATTAAAATTGTTTGCAGAGATTTCATTGTGACACTTTTTAAGGAAATGGTTCTTTCTAAAAGTGGTAAAATAGTTCAGAATAAAATTTCTAGCTTTTTCAATTTAAAATACTATTTTCCATTTCAATTCTTCCAAGAAAAATGACCCAAATTTGAAAACAGAAAAGAGAAAAGAAAAGGGAAAAGAAATGGAAAAAGAAAAAGGAAAAGAAAAAGAAAAAGAAAAAGAAAAAAAAAGAAAAAGAAAAAGAAAAAGAAAGAAAAAGAAAAAGAAAAAGAAAAAAAAGACTGATTGAAGGAAATCATAGCATTTTTTATTTTGGTTTGGTTTTGTTTTATCCACAAAACTGTTTTTAAAGATCGGCTTGAGATTTTCCCCAATGCTTTAGTTTGATCACTGAATCAAAAAAAACACCTTATTGTTTGCCTAGTTATGTTAATGAGCCCGAACCCAATGAGCTAACCTTTAAATCACACAACCTCTTCATTAGTCTCTCAGAATGCTGCGAAACTTTAAATTCTTTTCTTTCTGAAAGATTCTCTTAGCAGGACTTGAAAGCAAGACTTTTTATCTAAGATACGATCAAAATTTTAATTATTTTCTCAAGTGCTTATGTGTCGGATACGTAACGGGAAGTATCAGCAGGAAATTGATTTGACAGACATTAATGTTGCATGTTCACCAGTTCACCAAATTACACCAGCCATATTATCACGATGGGCATGAATGGTTCTGGCCCTACAGTAAACCAAGGACACCTAATGTGGTCTAATTAGGACAGCAACACACAGACAAGTAATACAGTCTTAAATGAGGGTTAGGGTGTCATTCAGCAAGTCACTTAAGAACCTTCCTTTGTGGACGACTTTCACACACTTTTCTATGGATTTATATATTCTAATGTCTTGAAGAACTAAGACCTAAATATATCCTTACCTAAAAACCGTCATGGTTAAAATTCTGAGAGGTTCTGTGGCTTCATCTTTTTTTCCTAGCTGCTTTCAGGTGGCATTTCTAAGCACTACATTTAAATCTCATGTTTCACTAATGCCAAACAAATTCGTGAGACTTGGCAATACTGATCATTTTTTGTTGTGAAAGGTGAAGTAAAAACCATGGAATTTTATTTTATTTCTTTTTTTTTTTTTTGTCTTCCCCGCACCCCTGAAGTGTTCTTCTGGAGGTAAACTATAAAAAATTCCATCAATGAGGACCACAGTGCACAGTGGTTGGTATTGGTGATAAAGATTGCATCTTTAAAAAACAGCAGATATAAGATACACCATTACTGCAGGAACTTTTAGAGCAAGGAAGCAGAAATGAGCTTTCAGAATAGCAGCTGGTTTGGTGTTGTTTTTTTTTTTTATTTTAATTCCTGCTGAACAGTAACTTTGCATTTCACTTTTCTTCCTCTTGTTCTCTCCGTTCCGTTTTGAATACTGTTTTATAGAGAGGGCTTGAGAAAGTTTTGTCAACTTATGATTGCTTGAGTCTAAGTGCAGATGACTGGCATGCCAGGCATTTCTGCAGTACTGAAGCTCTTTCAAAATTCCATCCACACACATCCTCACAACGATAAAACAGAAGCTCTATAAAAGTATGAAGAAAGGGACAAAACTAAACCTTTAGCTTCATATGGGGGTATCATTTTTTGTTGTTTTTGCTACAAAGCTGTAATTGGCCTAGTGATAAATATCTTATTATAAACTTGAACATCAACTGATGGTGAAAAAAATATGATGGAACTTGTGACTGAGAGAAAAGTAAAAGGGTATAAATGACTGGCAGTTCCCATTTCTTTACAAGTGTTACATTTCAGTCCCCTGCCACTACCACATGTTTCCTGTTCACAGATAATTTGTACAACATATTTTATCATTCAGTTTTAGACATAGTTGAAAGGCTTTTGCCTAAGGCTTGGAACACTTTGAAAATTGTATACCATTTGCAAGGCTTTCTTCTGCTTCACTGTGCAATTAGGTGACTGCCTTTCTGCAGACACTGGATTTATCATTTGTGGAATTGGGTTTTTCACCAAGGTGAACTGGGAACAAAAATGCAAGTAGTTTTTCAGTAACCCACAGACAAGGGATTAGTGTGCCAGCACAAAGCTTGTAGGCTGCCTGTCAGTCCCAAACTGGACGCGGTTTCCTCACAGAAGAGGTATTGTGAGCCACAAAGTTTCGTACAAAAATACTCCGTCTCCCTGTTCTTACATAACATATCTATACGGGATTTAAACTTCTAAGGTGCAGAAAAGGCGTTTGTCCAGAATAATATTTTTTCTCTAATTTTCTAATGTGACTATTCATGACAGTGTTGATTTTTTGTTCCCTTCCTTTGCCCCCCTCCACACACCACCCCCTGCTCCCTCTTGACTAAACTTTGCTCTCTCCCAAAGTGTGAAGATACTGATGTGCTAAGAGCTTCCCCTGCTGGAAGTTCCTAGCAAAAGGTGCTGCCGCCAAGTAGGGACGGATCTGGGACTAGCTCCCAGTTCAGCTAATTTATGTGCTTGGTTCCTGTCGAACAGAGAGTACATAATATGACTTGAGATGCTGATTAAATTTCATGTGTATTCTATGTTCTAAATAAACCAAATTTTAAAGTCAGATTTGAGCAATGGTAGTTTATAACCCTCATTACAGCAGTTTGTATTTTTCCACTGAAATATGTAAGGAAAAAGGAGACAAATTCAGCCCTTTTGTATAATGTACCTATGTGCTTTCACAGGATCATCTTCCTTTCCAGTGGAGGATATGGAGGACTCTTAATAAGTCAATTTTATCTATTAGAAACATATAATTGTTTAATAAGAATGGAATGGTGACTTCATTATTTGCTTTTGATTGCAGACATCCTATCTGTGAAACAGTGAGTGTGTAAGCACATAAATGAGCTGCAAGGAAGAAAGGTGTGTTTCTTCAGAGTGCATGTCTTTTTTGAGCAATAATTGCCAAACTATACCAATTACCTCTGCTGAAAATTTTGGAAAGGCTGTATTTTTCAAATAAAAAAATAATAGAATTTTAATATGATTATTTAGCTATCCATTTCAGAAATATCTGGCTGCAAATTCCTTCTTAAAAGGTAAGCAAAATATTATTACATAAATAGTGTAAGGGCAATAATACACTTGATATTACAGATAGTATATAATAATATACTAGATAGACTGGGTTGTAAATGTGGCCACTTCTTGCTTGCACGTGCAAGAGAGACCATCTTATCCACTCTTTAAGGTCTCTGCCTTTGTGTAGACCAGCAGTGTGACTTCAGAGAAAATTGCTTCTGTTAGCACTGCCATCTCTGTTGATTTTGCCTGGTTGGAGTAGAAGGGTTTTTTTTTGAGCACAGGCTAATTCTCTCTCCATGGGTTTATAAAATCCCCAGTGCTCTGAATCAGGTGGCACAGTGGCTGGCTTAGTGTGGTATTGCCCCTGAGATGGGATACCCCAACTTGCAAGGGTTTGCAGTAAGGTTGCAGCACTCTAAGAGGTTACTTAGAAGAGTTCCCTCTGCCAAAGGGTTTCTTTCCCTGCCTGAACCACAGGGCTCACCTAGGGATGTATTTTGCATCCTACTGAAATATGGACATTCAGGGCAGTACAAGAGAAACCTTGCCCTCTCCAGATGTAGCCTAAGAAGGGCCAAGTCATAGCAGAGCTGCCTTAGTATGAGAATCAGTGAATATTTGGAGAGCTCCAGAGCTCCCACCATCTGTACACAGGCAGATACACAAGTAGATGGAAAGCTTCCAAAGGAAGTTCTCTTTCAATCCCCATAATATTCCCTAGACCCAGCCAGCAACTTGAACTTGGTGCCAGAGGAGCAGAGGATTTCCTCCAAATTCTTTACCTGGCTTAATTTAATTTGCTGCCCGGTAGAAGACACAAAGAAGCTGCAAAAAAAGTACTGGATCATGGGATTTCCTGATCTAAATGTAATGGTGAACCCAGATTGACTCTCTTTTTTCTGTAGTATCCATTGCTTTGTCCCAAGTGGAAAATTTGGTTTGCCAACAAAGGCAGAATACACTGTACACAATGACAAGAATAAAGCTAAATATTATGCATATTCATTTCATGCAATCCTAAACACAAATGCCCCTCCTGGATATAACAGAAATGAAGATTTTTATTACTTTTTTTTTTTTTCCCTAAACTAAGGAGCTGCTTGATCTTTTTAACCCTTTCTTTTCTCAGTTGTGCAATTTGCAATAACATACAATGGTATTTCTCTTCATATATTATGAGCAAGTAATCTTTAATTAGTCTTTAGTACAGCTAAAGCTGCATGAAAATTTCATTGGCTAATTTCTCAGTGTAGTTCATCAGTAATAACTAATTCCAAGTTTACAGAAGGTAGTGGTACAATTGTTCTGTGTGCGCCCTTTAGCTTTTCTGTAACTTTTAACTTTCCTTATCAACCCATCTGACATGGGTTTCATGTCCTTTTGTTCATATTGATGGGGTACGTATAGGTTCATGTCCTATTTCAGAGAGACAAGAATTCTGTTTTTAATGTGAACCCCGAAAAAAAAAAAAACAGCATAGCAATGCTCTCTCTGCAGAACACTTTGTCAAAATTCTTAATGGTGGAACACAGGACTTATTTTCAAATTATTATGTTCTTATTTAGATGTTTATTTGTCAAATGTAATTAAGGTGGAAATTATTGTTTTACTATAAAAATCAGACCTCCATCCTGAAAAGTAGAACAAAAATATCTGTTAAGATCCTGACCTAACAGGGCTAAATTCCATAAGCATGGTAAAAGCATAAGCTTGTGGAAGCCAGTTCAACCTGACCCACAAATTTCTTAAAACAGTTGCTTCCAAGAGGCAGTGTGCCAAGGTAAGCCAGGTTACTTCATTCCACAGACAAAAAAATTTCTTTTTATTTCTGAAGCAATGACCTGGGCTGTAACTTATGGTGAACTGAACTGTGGGTTAGGTTGGCTGATAATAAAAAGTAATTCTGTGATATGCAGTTTTTTCATTATGACCTGTTTTGCTCTCATTTGAAAGAGCAAAACGTGATCATTTTCATCTGTATAGAAGCATTCTTCTTCCTCATTTTCTTTGTATGAAACCTCTGCATTAAACACAGTGTGAAAGCTGGCAGCTGTTGTTCCTGATTTTTTTTCTGGATACTAATCAGCATAGAGTATATGATGTGAAAAGGAGTGTGACCAGCAGGTAGAGGGAGGTGATCCTGCCCCTCTACTCTGCTCTCGTGAGACCTCACTTGGAGTA
>JAOEHY010001160.1:0-12235 GCA_025447955.1 Psilopsiagon aurifrons
ATAAAACATAAAATTCAGGGTCTTAACTGCTTGAAGGTGCTAGGTGGAGTGAGTTAAGAATATCTGGCTTGTCACTTGAAGTTTAGGGAGGATCTCTATGGTTGATAACTGATCCTTTGACATAGTGGAATGTCGACAGCAAGGATTAAACATATTCGCACACACAGGCTTTTCTCTGGTGCTTGTCCAAGACCCTGAAGCAGCATCTCAAATGAGAGAACAACAAAGATGAACATCTCCATTCTCAAAAATTCAGGAAGGTATTTTTACTTCTTTTGCAATCAGGGATACGAAGAGCATGGTAGTCTTAAAAAATAGTTAAAGAACACAGAATATATGAGGAGAAAAAAGGAAATATGGATTAAAAGAGGCAGAATCTAAAGCATGTCACTTATTTGTGTTTTGGAAGGTGACTAGGAGGTACAGTAATCGAGATGTTATACAATGAGGATTCCCCCCCCCCCCCATCTTAGTGTTTGCACGCACTCCTCTCTCTTCTCCTTCTGTCTAAATTAGGGTTTTAATGGTTTCAGGCTTCCCAGGGTGTCTGGCATCGCAGCATGCTGCAGTCACCTTGCCTTTAGCCCTACAGGCTGAGGAGCCCTCCAAAAATAAATGGGAAAAGCCAGAAGCTGTCTCCTTGGCATAGCACTTTCTTTTAGCTCTGCTTATCAGCAGAATTTTGTTGGGTTTGGTCTCAGAATGATGTCTTTCCAGCTCTGTCTGCTGCTGTCTGCTTAGGGGCATCAGCTGGGATGCTGAACACAGCTGTCTCCCACAGGATTGCCTGCCAATACCCACAACAGGAGCTTTTTAATTACTTGTCCTGTATAGTATTGGCTTTTCAACTAACCGTAGCATCAAGAAATGTTGAAAGCATGGTAATTTCGATAAGTATTCTGAAGAAGTAAATATGTTTTTTTTTTCTTACAGCGCTGTACTTAAAATAAAAACAAAGGAAACAGGCTGGTAGTTGGGAAACCCATAAACTCTGAAAATGCATTGGTGGGTAGTAAGTAGAGTTGGTTTTCATTCTTTCCAAGTGTGGTTGTGCTACTGAAATCACAAGGCTGAGATAAACATATTCTTTGTTTCTACAAGGCAAAAAGAAATGCTTTGTTGCGTAACATGATTCCTGAATGGGAAAAATATAGCATTTATTTAGGACTATGAAGCAGGTATTGATTAGTGTCACTCTAATTCTGAATACTTGTTCTGGATATATTTAAGTCCTTATTTGTATGCGCACCTGAGTTGCTTTGCCCATACTTTAGTCTAGGTAGCTGATGTCAGTGTTAATATTCAGTTCTAGAGCTCACCTTGTCAGACCTGTCAGCTCAGCTCAGCTGCATCGCCACATCAGTGGATCACGCTGTTTTTTGGCAGAGGTCTGGTTTGTGTCTGGCCAGCTCAAAGTATGAGTAAAGTATGCTTGTATAGGTGTTTGCATACATTTGTTAACCTTTTCTATTTGATTTTTAAATTATCAGTGGGGAGCTAGTTTAGTTCTTTGTGTACTGATTGAGAACTACAGTGTGTATCAGGGCAAAAATGTAATCTTTTAGCTTGTCATTGCCTGCTCAATTTTTAAATAGTAAAACTTCATCAGAATCATAAGGGAGAACGTCCTTCTCTGTACAGTATGTAATACTCTAGACGGTCAATGTCAGAAGACATATTTCAAAAAGTAAGTAGGATTCCTAACTTTCTTTTGCCTCACACAGAGCTTTGATTGTCTCTTTTCCAGGTTAGAGGTTTGGTTTATTATTTACTGATCACAAACCTTGGATTAGTGATTTTGGACCTGTGTGCCAGAAGCTGTTTTCCATTTAGTCACCTAAAAACATTTGTTTGATTAAATTTTGTTTTGCCTCTTCCATTCTGTACTGAAGTTATGTGAGATTTTGATTTTGTTTCTGTTCGTAGAAACTAAGTAAGGCTGTTTAGAGGATACCTGAAGATTTGTAAAACTTCTCCTTACCCAAAGGTAAAGTGGAAACACAGAAGCTGATGACCTTAATATATGGAAATTACTAGCTGAGTGGCCGGGCCCCAGAGGGTGCTGGTACTGACCAGTGACATCAAGTCTTGCTGGAGGCCAGTGACTAATGGTCAGTGACCCCAGGGGGCAATACTGGGTCCAGTTCTGTTTAACATTGTCATTAATGATCCTGATGATGGCAGTGTGTTCTGAAGATGACAGAAAACTGGAATGACTGGCTGGTGTGTGTGAGTCCTGCTGCTATCTAGAATCACTTTAAAAGGCTGGAGAAATAAGCCAGCCAGCTTGTCTCTGAAACCAAGACCTACTGGTTCTGCATAAGAACTTTATTCATCCTTATACAACACTTAAATAATTCTTATTTCTACTTTACAGGTATGAACAAAGAAATTATTGCTCAGGTTACAGTAATAACCAATACAAAACAACAAAGACTGTTGTCTTTCCCAGGGAAAATTCAAATTTACAAAAATTTCAAATTACTTTTATTGAGATATCTCATACTCTGAAGCTGAAGCCATGGGTGCATCTTGAGGTGCATCTTGTATTCAGGAAGAAGTGGAAGCACTGCTGAGATGAGATTATTGAGATAGATTTTTTTGACATTTAATTGATTTTCGTAGCTTTTACTAATTTTAAAGGTCTATATACAGATGTGACAGTAGGCCAAAAATTTGGTATTCTTTAAAAAAGTTGTGTGTCCAGTTTTGGCTTTAGCAAGTTCTTTAAAATTTTGATATATAAATACTTATGTAGAAGTGTTTTAAAGGAAATAATCTGCATTTTTGGACCCTAATTTTTAGTTTGCCTGTTATTTTCTTTTTCATAGAAAAAGTTTATGAAGCTTTCCAAAGTACTGAGATTTTCTATATGCTCATGTATGAGGGTTTGTGTCTACAGAGAGGGGAAAATATTGCCAAAACTTCTCTGCAAGTCACTAACGTAACTGGAAACATAATTCATCTTTTCTTTTCTATTGTATATTCATGGTATCATGAGCTTGTCAGAAAGCGTATGTGGTAAAATAAGAACACTATATACCACTTTCCAGCCTGCCCTGCTCTGACTCCCTATATTGTTCTTGATTTCTGGGACTGCTCTTCTGTAGCCATCTGTTCACTTCCCAAAATAGCACTGCTTGTCTCTCAGTTTAGAACTTTCCTCATCACATTTTGACTTCCCTTGGAATGATACTTATTTTAATACTGTGGAGTTTTTGTTAATATATTACTGAATCTTCATACATTAAATAGTTCCAACATTGAAGTTCATAATTTTGCCAACATGTTTTGGGATAGTGAACATTAGAAATAATTCTTGGTTTTCAGTGTTTTCTGTTTGCTTAATTGTTTCGCATTGTTGTAAGTATTACTTCATTTGGAACTCATCACATACTGATTTATAAGTACACTGGCAAGCTCAAAAGTGGTGACACATAATCACACAGTAAATAACTCCAGATTCATCCTATCATCTTTGCAGTGATTTGAGGCTATGTGTGTATGTTGCTTGCTTGAGTGGCTCCTGAAGGACTAGAATGGATAAGAGCCTTATCTTGTGGGGGCACTGATTTTTCCTCTTCTTTATATCTTAATATCTCTGACGTCTCTAATTGTCTGTAATAACTTACAATCTTTGACATCTCCAGTTTTGTAAAATTCACTTGAAGTTGGTCATCAGGCTAAAAAACACTTTTTGGAAGGAAAACTGAGGGAAAGGGAGAAGGGAGATAGGTACAGAGGTAGATGGACAGCATTTAAGTAATATCTGTAGGCAAAAGCAGTTGTTTTCTCTGAAGAATTTAAAAAACATTGGTTTTACTGTGTATGACTGGCAGTTTTTCTGTCATAGCAATGCTGAAGGCTTTATGTGCTTTCTGAATTTATAAATGTTAATGCTTTTAAGTTTAGTTGGTATGTACTTCGTACTCATTCAAAAATTCTTTGGAGGAGCAAAGTGGCATTTCTCAATGAACTGGTGAAGTTGGAAATGTCAGCTTTAGTTGTTTAACAGTGATTATGTTGATAGTTTTAACTAAGGCATAAATTTTTTTTTTTTTTTTTTGAGGTACTTAGGAACATTTTGTAAGTTTAAAGGTGATTACCTGTAATGAGTAGCTAATGAGTGTTACAAAAGGATTAGGGCTCTCTGCACACATACTTGTAGTTTTGTTTTGGTTGGTTTTAATTATTGTTTTTATAGAATCAACAAGTTTGGAAAAGACCTTTAAGATCATGAAGTCCAACCATTACCCCAGCACTGCCAAGACCACCACTAACCCATGTCACTGAGGGCCTCTTCTACGCAATTTTTTAACACTTCCAGGGATGGTTATTGTTTTCTTCAAGCCTGTATTTCTCAAGACTACAGGGGAAAGCCCAAATTGAGTCCAGCATTTAATGGAATGACAAAAATCAGTGTTCTGCACCACTGCCATTTAAATGTTGGGGTTTTTCATTCCCCCATCCAAGTTGTAATGCCAGCTTATCTGGTTAGATAGAATTTCTTAGACCTTCCATGCCAGCACAGGTAAGAACAAATGTGGGGAAGAAATATTATATTGTTCAGATTTCAAATTTTTCAAGACAAAATGAGAAAGGAGACAGAATTTAATTGCTCATCACTACAACTGAATTCAGAAATTCTGCAGAGCAGTCTGTTGGCTCTCATAAATCCATTCAAAATGTTTATATTGAGAACTAATGAGCAGTGTCTTCTAAACAAGCGCATGTCCTAAAACTGTGTCAGCCAGAATTACTGGTAGCAGCTGATGCTGCTCACAGAGTCACAGAAAGCCTGAGATTGGAAAGTACCTCTGGAGGTCATCTTGTTCAGCTCCTGAACAAGTCTCCTGACCCGTCTTCCTCAGATGTCAGACCTACCTTATTCTGTGCTAGTCTGTCTTTGTTGAGTGGCTCCATGACGTAATCACATGTGAGGTGGCCTGTAAAGCAATGAGGCAGTTGCTCTACAGGGATACTCAAATTTAGCAAAATTTGAAAAGAGTTTCGGTATTTGGATGGAACTCTGAAATTTTAAAATACTGTAGCTGATTCTAAAAAGATATCAGAAGACTTAAAAATGGCTCAATTAGGTTAATTAACTAGTAGAAAGAGATGTGGCTTTCACATGGGGCAAATTATTTTAAAGCCTCATCCTGCAGTGTTTTCTTCATTGTCTTATACCATCTACTGCTAGAAACAGGGTATTACCTAGATATGTCACCAGCAAGAGCCACCATACTAATATTTTTATGAATTTGCAAACTGCAGAATTGATATAAATTTTGTGTGCTCTTGCATGGTTAAAGCAAATAAAGATTTTACTGGAGAGGGAGGAGGGACAGCTCAACTAAGATGGCTGTAGCCCATCACCATCTTAATCTCCAGTATCTTTCATCATCCTTTTTGATTCTAAACGCTTCTGCATTCTCACTGCAGTCCTGTCTTTTCTTAGGTGCTTCATTACATGTGCTACATATGTATCAGCTGATGGTCCTGCTGGTCACCTCTCTGTGGTTTCTCAACTTCCAGAGCAGGGAAACGCTAACTCCCTTCCTAGATTAGGGTGCTGCAAATAGGCTTCAACAGATAACACAAAGCACACCAAAATATAGGTCATAAAACACATCTTTGTTGACAATGTTGGTTTTGTAGTGAAAAAGCCCTCATTGTGACATGGTTACCATCTGACTATTATGTACTGTTGAATTTAAAACTATTCTGCACTGTGAAGAGCGGAAGTGCTATCTCTCTGCCTGGTGAAATGTTAGCAAGTGAGCTGGCTGTGCCACAAAGGGCTGTTTCTTCACAACAAAAATATCTTCAAATATTTATGATCTTTGCAAGCTAAGGAGTAGCAGAAGAGTGTATGTCCTGCTGTGCAGGAAGATTTAGATACTTCTTTAAAACATATCCTAGCCTGATTCTGCCTCTTCAGAGGAGAGTATTTTATAGCCCTGCCCATGCTGATGGTTTTTTTTCAGTAAAAAATATCTTGGTGTTTGAAAATCTTTCCAGTGGTGGGTAATCCAGTCACTGGAGAATTCTCAACAATCCTGAACTGCGTCACTTTTCAAGAGTTTTTGATTAGTAATTATTTTAAATAAATGTACTGACTAAGATGCACTGTACATTAAGGGTGTTTTCTTATGTATTCTAATGAAAGTACTGCTATTTATAGAACTTGATTTATGTAGCATGTTATCATTTCACCTGTTTTTAACATCTGGACATATTTCTGTATTTTCATTCTGTAAGCCCTCCTTCTTAGTTTGTGACACTATAGTAATATAAAATGTAATGGTTGCCTAAAAACAGCAACCCTGAAAGGAACACAGTGTTTCTGCTGGCAAGCAGGTCTTACAAATTATTGTAATAGAACATTCGTATGAGTTTTCAGCTTACTGCTTCTCATTCAGAATGTAACTAGGAGGCTACTGATGCTAATGGCATCTACTGTCAATGGCCTTTTCTCTGTTTTGGAAGCCAAGTTTTTACATTAAAGCCATGACAAGTAAAATTTTTACATATAAAGCAGAAGCCTTTTTATAGACTGACAGAATAATTTATGTTGGAAGGGGAGCTGTGAAGGTCAACTAAGCCAGTCACCAGTACAAAGCAAGTTTAATAAGATCAGCTTGTTCAGGGGGACCTCCAGAGTCTTGAATACTTCCAAAGATGGAGAGTCCACAGCCTTGCTGGGCAGCCTTTTCCAGTGTTCGACCAAAACTAATTTTATACATGTGTGTTTGTGTATATATAATATATGCACACAATTTTATGGATATGTAAAACACATATTTTATATATTTGCGCAAATGAAATTTATACATATGTGATTTCTTATATAAATCAGATGCATGTATGTAATATAAGTGTAAAGAAAAAAGAATAGAATACAAAGGTCTTTCTTTGGAAAACTCAATATTTTGTGAAAAAAGTTAAATTAGGATTTATTTATAAATCTGAACTGTAATCACTATTTTAGGATTTCTGCAATCAACAGTGCCAAAAAAATCCCTAATAATGACAAGTGTTAATTCTCATTTGATGAGAAGAGAATGAGAATCATTTCCAAAAAATTAGCACAATTGATTTACAATATCTGTTCTAATAGCCTTGGGTGATACGGTTTAGTGTGAGGTGTCCCTGCCCATGGCAGGGGGGTTGGAACTGGATGATCTTAAGGTCCTTTCCAACGCTAACTGTTCTATGATTCTGTGAATCTAATATCTTAATATGCATCTGTAAATGCACACAAGTCATTAGTGGAATTTGGGAAAACTGCATACCGAACAGGCATACCTATAAATTTGATTTTTTTTTTTCCTTTTAATAGTACTCCCTACAAGGAGAGGAATTCTAGAATGAAGTAGTAAATTGTGTGGTGCATTCAGTTTCCCATCCACTCAACAGCTCATTTAAAAGGGAATTTTTGAATATTGCAGATCTTAGAACACCTGTAAAATGTCTTGCAGAGAAGTGTTTCCTTCTTTCCCAATTAAAATAACGTTTATACCTATTCCTATTTTTATCTTCAAAAGCCTGTTTTAAAACACCACAGCTCAAGTGCTTCGGTAAGAACAAAAGAAATTCTGTAATGACAAACTTTTCAATGGCATATAACATTTGAGTCTATTTTTGTTGGTGATTTGTGAACCATGAGGATCACTAATGATGCAGTACATAATCATCATCGTAACATTCTCATCCTCCTCGTCATTGTTGGTTGAAGAGGGAGGACTTGGAGCAAATAAGGTAAACATATATGACTTAGAGTTTCAGGAGGGCCACATCAGCAGTTTACTGTTTGATAGGGCTGTAATAGTGGCAAGAAATGAGCCCAGATCATGGATCATAACCTATTTAGCCTTTTTGAGACACCCACACACATACACAGCCTGAGACTGAATGTCAGAGCCGGTAGTGCCAAGTGCTGTAGAATGCCAGCAGGCAGAAAGACTAAAGCCGGTGACTCAGGCAGGAGAGGTCTGCAATTGCCAGGGAATACCATCTCCGTGGGCTCTGTCAATGGGAAACTCTCAATATTCTTCTGCTGTTCTGTTTATCTCATTTCCAGGATTTGCCTTGGCTGGGTGCTTAGGGCAGAAGCTGGCAAAGGGCAGCCCTTGGCAGGATGCTTCATATTTCCATGTTACAAAGTGGTGACCTCTGGGTTTCTTTTGAGCTTCAGGAAATTTAAATGGAGAGGAACAAGTGCTCAAATGGGGTGTCATTCTCCTACAGATGCCAGAATTTCTTGGTATGGTCATGACAGCTGATTGATTGATTTAATTCATTGCCTGTTTAAGCAAACATATGAGAGATGACAGGCTGTATAGGTTTCAAAGATTTCTCCCATTTTGTTGCTTGCTGTAGGCTTAAATATTGTTAAAGATTTGGAATCAGCCAAGAGAGGGAATTAATAGTGAAGAATAAATGGTCAAATATCAGTGTGACGAGATTATCTCCAGAGGATATATTTTTTTCTCTTCAGAGAAGAAAAAAAGATGGTGTATTCACATTGAACAAATAGGGACAGCAGTAAGATGATATCCTTTGTACCTTGCAAAGGTGTTTAGGAGTAGAAATTACTATCTCTGAAAGACTAAGTTAGGTGAAGTGTGCAACGTTACTGTGACAAAAATTATGTGTAGGTAGCTAAAACAAACAGGAGAAATAATCCAGGCTACTTACTGCATCAGTAATTTTAATGTTGTTATAATAAGGAATACAATTTTGAGCATGGCTAAAATTCAGTCTCAGCAGAGTACAGATAGAAAGTTAGGAGTGAATATGCTTGAAGACATGGAGGAACATTCATAGGAGGTAAAATTGGACTAGAGTTCTCTGAGCTCCTCTCAGATGAGGGTTGTACAGGGCTAGAAAGCACTCCTATTTACTGTCTCACACACTGGCTTAAAGGCCTACAGTTAAAATACACAAATTTTGAACTAATAAAGTATTTTTATTACAACTCATGATTTCTCAGTAAAAATTGTAGTTGTAAGAGCATAGCAAGATTCCAGAAAGGGAATGAACAGCAAACTGAAATAATGCTGGTATTTTCCCCCTGTAGTCAGGACTTGAAATCAAGGACTGGGAATCAAGACTCCATAGTCATTTAGTTAAATTCCGTAGACTCCATCGAGGCTCCATAGGCATTTAGTTGTTAACTGAATTTCTTGGCCTGGTAAAGTGAAAGCTGATGTGCATGATGTCTTGAAAGGTACTTCTACAACTTCAGAATAACCATCAGGCAGAATCACATAGTCTTTTTCCTGCCAATGTGTCTTTTTATTTCTGAAATGGAATGATCTCCCCAGTAGTGGCATTAGGGTGCATAAAGTCAGTGAAGGTTTATCAGGATTTAATACATGTGCCTCAGTGCTAGTCCTGCTGTATCCAGGCTGGTGCTGTTGGCGCTAATGTGGCATCTGTGCCTTATGGGTCTCCATTTATCTTTCTTGATGCCAGCATTGCTGTTGCACTGTCTTGAGCAGCTTCTGCGGTTTTTCAACTTGTTCCTCCAGTTGTTGATTTTCATTTTTTTTTCTTTGCTGATGAACTGTAGCTGCTACAGTACAGTTATGATCACAAAACCCAGCAGGATTGCTAGGGGTCTGGAGAGCAGCCATCAATAAACCAGCACTTGGATCTGCAAACCTTGGACTACAAATCTGGCATCTGTTTGAGACAAATGAAAAGTAGTTGATGGAAATGGTGGCATAACTGGAGCTGCTGGTGGTGATGGTAAATGCTGCAACTCAGTTGAACAATGCAGCTCAGGTACACAATTGTGAAGCGTAGTCCTGCTAGAATTTCTTAGCAGGTTTTTAGTGTTCGTATTTTTATTTTCTGCCTGTCAGGTTTGGTGGAGCATATATTTCAAGTGGTAGCTGAAGTATGACTTCTAGTATTCTGGAATCATTTGACATTGTAATTTTTATAATTAGTTGAATGAGTGATGGGTGGTAAAGCTATAAGTGTTTAGATTTTTAACTGATGTTCAGATAGCTGAGATGTTTGGCTCAGTTCCAATTATTTAAAGCTTTTCCAGGGTCTTCCCAGTTGGAAGAAATTACAAGAGACATTGGTTTACGTTTGCAGAGTTGATTTGGAACTATTAGGAACAGATGTGAAAACAAATGAATAACGTGATGAAGGAATCAGTGTCAGTTCTAGGAACCAGTTCACTGAAACATGGTCAGCTCCAGATCATATAGTAGAGGCACATCTTACACATTTAACATTAGAATAAGCCAAACATTGGGAAAAAGTTAAAAATTTTTCATTTTCTTTGAGTTGGAGATTGCAGGTAAGGAGAAAATCTTTGTTTCTTTTCAAGTTCTTTGTTTCATAAAAGATAGGCTTTCTAGTGAGAAATCTCCATCCTGTGGCACCTGAGTGGTACTTGCCCTACTGAGATCTTCTCCACTGCCACCAGTAAAGGCAGAAGTGAACTACCTGTAAATAGTATTTAAAATCCTGCTTTTTAGAAACTGCACTTTCCTCTCTAAGGTTTGCTAGAGGTAGTTGTTCAGCTTAGTGTTGTGCAAAGACTTGTGGTACATTTCTCAATCCCTGTAAAGAAACACAGCTTCTCACTGCTTGTTGTAATTGCAGAGCCTTGGGAAGCCAGCAAAAATCTGAAATGAGATGACTAGATCAGCTTTGTGTGGATGTGACTGTATTTCTTCCAAGAGCTTGAGGGTACTTCACATGCCTTTACACTGCTGCAAATCTGACTTAATAAACCCTGCCATGGCTGAGTTGGCGCCATGGTAAGTCAGCTTAGGTGTATCTGTCTTGGTATTTCCTGACTTGACTTATATGGTGGCATTAGGGTGTATAAAGTCAGTGAAGTTTATCAGGATTTAATACAAGTGCCTCAGTGCTAGTCCTGCTGTATCCAGGTGATGTTGATGATAATGTGGCAGCTCTGCCTTATGGGTCTAGATTTAGCAGGGCTCATCAGGTCAAACTGATGACAAACTCTTGGCAATTAATTAAGTTCATGTGCTGAGCTGCATTTAGGCAAGTAAGACCTACTACCAGTGAGTGATAGCCTGGGTTTGAACCCAGTGAAACCAAATGTTTGGTGCATTATGTTAGATGCTCAGTAATAACTGTGTGTGGATGTTTGTTCCTTCATTATCCAAGGTATTTTTCTGCTTTTGATAATGGAAAGTTGGTTGTAAAAAGAATATGATATGATAGTAGTTGCTTTTTAAACAAGCTGTAGGATTTATATTTAATGCACCCTGTTTTTCTTGACCACTTCTTTTGTTTTTTCCTTCTAGTTGAAAATTTCTCCTTAAAGTGTTTCTATTTTGAAACAATGTAGTTTATACTACCACTGCTTTTAAGGAAGCTTAAGAGTACTAGTACAAAAGATACCTAAAGAAAATCATGTTTCAGACAAAGAGGAATTGTCCTGGTTTTGAGGTTCATTGCAGGCACTTTTGCTAATACTGTTTTTTCTACTTCTGTGAGGAATTTGCCATAGACTGTCAAGAATTCACATTCAGTGAAT
Organism: Psilopsiagon aurifrons; assembly: GCA_025447955.1. Taxonomy (NCBI): domain Eukaryota; kingdom Metazoa; phylum Chordata; class Aves; order Psittaciformes; family Psittacidae; genus Psilopsiagon; species Psilopsiagon aurifrons. Next base: position 11,540 of record JAOEHY010001160.1, read on the forward strand.
TGAAATTTGTAAACATATGGATACAATTTACTTAATGAAAACTAGATTTAAAGTGAAGTAGTTAATGTAAAATAGATTAATACTGTTTAGATTATAATGTATTTATACTAAATATGTGAGCATTTTTATTTAATTTTATTTTTAATCCAATTTCATTTTACATTGTTAAATTATACTGATTTGTTTAAAGGTTCAATCTTCTAATGATTAAACAAATTAGTTTAAAGGTTCTTTTGCATCAATAAAGAGATGGCTACAACTGAATTTTAAACTTAACATCTCATCATCTCTGCTACTAGAGGATAAAATTGCTATTTATAGTGCAGTATAGAGCTTGCAGGGCTTCAGTTCTGAGCTTTGCATATATAGAGCTGTGCTAGATAAATTGTTATTGTGTACTTGCTTACAGGAGACTCTTCTATCCCAGGTGATTATTAGCATGCAAACCAAAAGGGGCAGGTGCACCAGACTGGGCCCATGTGCTAATTTTGCCTAGAAAACAAAGGAGAGAATGGTGGGGTTAGTCTGTTTGGGTGTTTGGGTTCATTTTGTTTGGTTAGTTGTTTTTTTGTTTTGCTTCTTCATTTTGGTTTTCTTTTGGTGGATTTCGCTTTCATGTCTTTTTTTTTTGGGGGGGGGGGGGTTTTGCGTTGGTTTTTTGGTTTGTTTTTTTTTTTTTTTTTTTGGGGTTTTTTT
>JAOEHY010001161.1:0-33498 GCA_025447955.1 Psilopsiagon aurifrons
GCGGTGTTCAAGGCCAGGTTGGACATAGCCTTGGGTGACATGGTTTAGTGGGAGGTGTCCCTGCCCATGGCAGGGGTTGGAACTGGATGAGCTTAAGGTCCTTTCCAACCCGAACCCTTCTATGAATCTATGGCAGAAGGAGCGCTGAAAGTGCAGCGGGGTTTTTGCTGTCAGGCTGCAGTTCTATCTCTTTGAAACGCACACATGGTAAAAGCCTCATAAATACTAATATTTAAGAAGTTTTTAGAGCTCCCAATATAATGCACGTTGCTGTCGTCTTTGAGTTACAAAGCAAACAAACCCAGAAGATTCCAGTCTTGGGCATAAATAAAAAGCTCCATCATTCATTTTGTTCAAGCAATGTGATCATTCAAGGTGCGAAAGGGACGTGGGCGAGGAATCAGCCTCATTCAAACACTTGTCCAGATTTTGAGTGGTATTTTAAGGCTCTGGGGGAAGCAAGGAAGAGAAACAGGCTTCATGCTGCAGGATTCTCAGCAATCTGAGCATGCAATCTGGAAAGGCTTCGCAACTCCCAGAGAAATGTTTTCTTCCCTTGATTTGAGGGTGGAGAAGGCAGCTGGGGCTCTGCACTGGTGAAGGGGTTTGTGCTTCCCACTCCCTGCCTCTGTGCCAGGAGCACAGCGGTGCTGTTTCTCTTGGTGGGGGTAGATCTTTTTGGCATTGTCATTTTACCCACTCTGGAGGGTGTTCTGAAGAGACTGAATCATTAATTCAATCAGGATTATTTTGTGTTAGCAAAGAGATGCAGCACATCTTCAGCAAGCTGTCACGAGAGAGGGAAAAGAACCTCATTGTCATTTTGTTCCCACCCTCAGATAACTTCTCATAACACAGAGAGAACAAGCAACCACATCACAGCTTCTGTGCTCATAAAAAGCAGGAAATCAGCACTTGTGCTCTGGCAAGATCCACTTTACATGTGCTGTCTTTGGGAACATGAGACACTGGAGGAGGGAAGTCTCTGCTGAGAGCAAGATCTGTGTGCTTTGGGTAGTGATTGAAACTCTGGAACAGTGAGTGCATGAGCAGCTCCACCACAGGTTTCATGCTTGGTCCTAAGCAGGTCTCACTGGGGTATATTCATTGTCAAAGGTGCAAAATCCAAACCCCAATCCTGGAAGCAGCAACCAGGTGACATTCCCTTTTTGAACAGTAATTGTCTTCTTGCCTGGTTTTCATGTGTTTTCATTTCTTTAATGACATCTTTAGTTATGAATTCTGGTGCTGGTGTTCAGTAAAGCAGTTTTTGGTAGGGTTTTCCTGGTGAGACTTGAAAGTTCCAGCATCAGTCTGTTGGTTATGAAAAGAAACAGGAAGAGAAATATGAAGAGAAACTCTTGCTATTTGTTTCCATCAGAGGGGTATTGGTATTAAAGAAGCTGCTGCCTCTTTTGCTGGTCTTCTGGGAGCATTCTGGTGCTGAAATGCAGGGTTTGAGTGTGTCTCTTAAGCTCCTACATGCAAAGAATCAGTTTGTCTGTGTACGAGCTGCCAGTGTCCTGGGTACTCTGCCACCTCTTGATGCTTTGTCTTTGGTCCCAGTGCCTGCCTTGTTTCATGCCTCCTGATCAATCTCAGCTTGCTCAATTGTAAATCAATGTGTCTCTTATTCTACTGCTGCAGATGGAGGTAGCTATGATGTTATTAATGACGCATCCAGCCCTGCTGCGGGGGACTGCTGCGCGCAGCAAAGCTCTGCCCGACACAACTGGGAAATGAACTACCAAGAGGCAGCAATCTACCTCCAGGTGAGCCCTGCTGTTGGGGTGCTGTGTGAAAAATGGACTCCTCAAACTGCGGTGGTGCTTCGATAGAGGAAACAGCGAGCTTCCATCTTGAGGTTAATAGATTGGTTCCTTGTGAAGGAGTCCCCTTGAAGAAGAGAAGCTGCATAGAGACCTCAAAGCAGTTTCCAGTATCTGAAGGGAGCTACAGGGGTGCTGGAGAAGGACTCTTCATCAGGGACTGTAGCTATAGGACATGGGTGATGGGTTCAGACTGAAACAGGGGAAGGTCAGGATAGATATAGGGAAGTTTTTTACTGTGAGGGTGGTGAGGCAGTGGCACAGATGCCCATAAAAGCAGTAAATGCTCCTAGCCGTGGCAGGGGGTTGGAACTGGGTGATCTTAAGGTCATTTCCAACCCAAACCATTCTGTGATTGTAAGAGCGGGGCAACACTGGAAGCACCTTCGCATGGGCTCTGGCAAGTCATTTGGGAGCAACTGAACAAGCTACCCATCCTCTCCCCATCTCTTCCAGCATCAAGGGCTGTAGTAGTTGAGGGATTCAGTGTTCTGCCACTTTGCCATGGAGATGTCTGTAACTTGTCACAGATTAGCATGTCGTCTATCCAGTCATCACAGGGCAAATGGTCAGTGCTCTCCTGGAGACATCTCGTGTTCTGAAAGTGCAGGTCCTGTTCTTGCCTTGGTTGCAGGTTGGGTGGGTGGCCCTGGGATGTTTATTCAGCATCAGTCAAGCCCTGCAAGTCGTGTAAGACAGAAGAGCAGCACTGACAATGCACTGGTAACTCCAGGCCCTCCCAGGCTTTTGTTTAAACTCATGATTATTGGAGCTGCTCTGTAAAGGGTCATTGAGTTGCTGCAGTTGCTGATGGTAATGTACACAGCAGGCTTGGCCCTTCACATGCGCATTATTCTTGCTGCTGCCTTGACCAGTGGTCATAATGACAATGTCCTTGAACTGAAGTAGGCAGAACTTAAAGAACATGCAGCTTGTTTATTTGAACAGTAGCTGCAGGCAAGAGTGTCTTATCTGAATAAAGAGGACTTTGCTGTCCAGCAATGTTTTGAATTGCTTGGCTACCGAGAGGCAGAATTGAGCCTGGTTTTCATCCTGCAAGTGTGTTTTGCCAAGCGTGAATGAGGATGCCCTGCTGCTGGGAGCTGCAGCTCTCTTGGAGTGAGGGATATGGAGCTCACTGCTGGGTTCTGTCCTGCTCACAAGCTGGCTGCCTGACCTGGCAGCACTCCCTTGTTCTTCAGCGGAAAGCAAGATGAGTAAATGAGAAATGTTTGAAACCCTCTTCTGAATTAGTCTTGAGAATGCTTCACTTCTTAGAAGAGATCCCGTTTCTTGACCTTGTTACGCATTTGCAATCACAGTTACTCGCCTTTGATAGCAATAGCTTGCTGTCCTTACAGTAATTGCCTACCTGGGAAGATGTTAATTTAAAACCCCACAAACAAACCATTTCTCTTGCATCTGAGTGTCCCAGCTGGGCAAAAATGATTTGTTATGATGGTTTCCAAGAGGCTGCAAGATTCCTGTGAGTAACAAAGGCTCCCTTGCTTAAACCACTGACTCAAGAAAGGAAAGAAGCTGTTGGGTGCTTCTGCATGGAAAACCTCTAAATTCTCCCCCAACTAAGTTTCATCCTAGAGGTAAGGATAGTACTGATGTAGCTGTGTAAAAATCCGTTGGAGGCAAATTGCTAAGATGGAGTATCTGACCTTTTCCTGTTAATTAAGCTTTCTAGTTAAGAGGGAATGACAAATAAGCATTGAGGCTTGTTAATTTTACATGGAGTCCGTCTTCACACATTCCTGAAGCAGAAAACACTGCGTGTGCCACAGTGTTTTCTCCCAGACATTTTGCAAGGCCAAGATAAGGAGGAGCAACTGTCAGGCAGGTGCCCTGGAGCTTATCGCTGTGTATTCCTCCCATGTCCTGAAGAAGTTAATCAAAGCAATGTGTAAACATGTGGAAGTGATGGCAAGTGTGTGCTGGGTTTATGTTGGGGTGTTGACTGAAGTTTCTTTGCCTACCCTTATAAACTCTTTCAGCACTCTTCATTTTAAGGCTTTCTGAAGCAGGAGTTTGCAGATTTTAATGCGTTTCATTACTGAAACATGCTTATGAACAGGAGGGGGTGTCCTGTGTGTGTAGAGCTCATTCCTCAATAAATAAATCAATGTCAGGCTGTAAAGTGAGGATGGTCTGGTGGGAATTGTATCTAATCCCTCTAAAAGTCTGTGTTCTTCATGTGGAAAGCTCTATTACAGTACCAAGAGTCACTAATGCTGTTCTCTTCTTTATTCCTGCTGCCCTAGGAAGGAGAAAATAACGATAAGTTCTTCACTCACCCCAAAAATGCCAAAGCACTTGCTGCCTACCTCTTTGCACACAATCACCTTTTCTACCTAATGGAGCTGAGCACAGCACTGCTGCTCCTGTTGCTGTCTCTCTGCGAAGCGCCGGCTGTTCCCATGCTCCGTCTTGGCATCTTTGTAAGTACTTTTGGGCACAATGAGGAAGTCTGCCTGTTCTGCAGTGCTGGGTGAGAGGGAGAAGAAGGCCAAGCATAGAGGAAGAAGGGAGCAGTAGCAGGAAGAAAGCCACCTGGCTTGTTGTGTATATTGGTTGACAGCAGAAAAGCCAGCCAGCAAAACATCCTTTTTTCACCTGATGGGCAGAGACCACAATGAAAGTATCATTTATTTCATATTCTCCATTTGTGCAGATGAGAAGTGTGTGGGTTTTCCTTTTTCTTGTGACAACTCAAGAATCTGTGTGCTATTAAAGTCATTTTCAGGGTTAGTGCCCTTAGCTCAGCAGCATCACTGGTTCCTAGAATGCAAACAGCCTGGGACAGGTTGCTAAACCTTCTGGCCTCTCCTCCCAGTGTTGTGAGCGCTCTTTTTAACGTGTGAGTGACTTGAAGTTTTATGTCTAACCTTCCCAAAATGCAGGCTGAGGGAAGGGACACACAAACTGGTGTGTGCTGCTGTCAGTCCACAGCCGCTTCATGAGGTACCACTGTCAGGCACAGTGCTGGGAGCTGCTGTTGCTGGTGGGAGAATCTACCTCTGCTGCTGGGGCTGTTAATGGTACTCTAGGACATGCCAGGGGTGTAGAACAGCGGTGACCACCTGGGGCCAAAGTATCCCTCAAGATGAGGCACTGCTGTGTAACTCAGTTGGGTTTTGAGCTCTGACTAAAGCTGGTGGTGTAAGAAAATTCTGTTGTCTTCTTCCTGCTGCATTTTGCACATTACAACAGAGAGGGGGTCCTTCAGCACTGCCCAAAGCAGTGTTCTCTTCCAGAGCTGGATCAGGACCCTGTCTGTGGCTGTCCAGAATGTCTGGATCAAAAACCTTTCCCTATGGAAATCCTCTGTGCCCAACAGCTCTCCTTCCTGCATTGCACTAGACCCCCTTCAGTCTCAGTCTTCTAAAAGTGTTTCTGCTCAAGTTACTGGGGTCTTGCCCTTTTGTTTCAAATATGTCAATGCATTTTTGAATGTGTCCTTCAAGTCCAAAAGGGATGTGGATTTCAGGAAATTCTGTGCTCATAGTGATCAGAGGACAATAATAAAAGCACAAAGCAAACCAGTGCTGTGCTAGCTTTAAGAGTGGCCTTGGGCTTTCCTGCCTGTGTCAGAGCTGTGCTCAGACTATTGTCGAACCCATGTGCTTCTTGAGAAAGGAAGGGCAGAAGCTTGGCCTCTGCTCTGCTGCTGCTTTTAACCAGAAGCTTTGCTGCATTCTGCCAGGTCCATGCAACCCTGGAGCTGTTCGCGTTAATTGTGGTGGTCTTTGAACTCTCCATGAAGATGAGGTGGCTGGGCTTCCAAACCTTTATCAGGCACAAAAGAACTATGGTAAAGGTAAGCTGTGTGTTCGAGTGTTAGTGTTTCTCCTTCAGCATCTTCAGGAACCAAAGAACCACGTTAAATATTGGCCTGTTCTGTAGCAGAGATGACTTAGCCATGTGTCCCAGCTGCCAAGTGATTCACGTGAGAACACTTCAGCTCTATGGGCAATTCGCATGCTGCAAGTGTCCAAACAAATGGGTGGTCAGTGAGAGCTTTGCCTTTGCCAAAAGGAGACTGAACTGTGCCTCTCATTAACCCTTTCTTTGCAGACTTGTGTGCTCTTTGTACAGTTCATCGAGGCCATCGTGGTGCTGGTGCGCCAAACCTCGCACGTGCGCATCACCAGAGCTCTGCGCTGCATCTTCCTGGTGGACTGCCGCTACTGCGGGGCTGTCAGAAGGTGAGTGGGCAGCTGGCTGGGCTTTCTGCTGTCATGTCTGGGACTGAGGGGGTAGGGAAAGCACTCTGATCCTTCAGGCATCTCAGGATGTGTCTTTAAGGGGCATTTTGGATCTTGTATCAATGTTTTGTAATTGTGACTGAAGTGTACCTGGTGTCTTGGCAATGTAGGGAGATTTCATAGTTAGTAGCTTTGGATGTGCTCATAGGATCACAGAATGGTTTGGGTTGAAAAGGACCTTATGATCATCCACTTCCAGCCCCTACCATGGGCAGGGATGCCTCACCCTAGACCATGTCACCCAAGGTCTGTCCAACCCGGCCTTGAACACTGCCAGGGATGGGGCAGCCACAGCTTCTCCGGGCAACCTGCTCCAGGGCCTCACCACCCTCACAGTAAAGAACTTCTTCCTTATATTTAACCTGAACTTCCCCTGTTTAAGTTTAAACCCATTGCCGCTTGTCCTATTGCTTCTTCAGCTGTACAAACCCTCTCACATGGCTGTATTGTTTCTGGCTCCAGGTTTGTCTGTAAACTGCACAATGAACCACAGAGCTTGTCTTTAGTCTGGAGCAGGAAAGTTGACAGGGTGACATTAGTATGGTTTGCAGTATCTGAGAGCTGCCTGCAAAGGACAGGTAGTTAGCTTGGAAACAATCTTAGCTTACTTCTTCAAATCCTTGGAGGGAGTGGGAAGAAAGTCTTCAAGTATGGTGTGTTGTCAGGGGTTTTTTCCTTGCCAACCTGGAAGAGAAATCATGCAAGTTTTACTTCATTGCTCTTCTGTCTTCCAGAAATCTGCGACAGATCTTCCAGTCCCTCCCACCATTTATTGACATTCTTCTCCTCCTGCTTTTCTTCATGGTGATTTTTGCCATCCTGGGTGAGTTATATTTATGGAAGGTGAAGTCATGCTCTGAAACCAGACACACAGCTTGGATGAATATATAGCTGATCAGACTCAAAAGTCCTGCCAAGTTCTTCCATTTATCCCATTTCATCTGCAGTCATCTGGAAGGCAGAATTAAAGATCTAAAAGATCTAGAAGCTGAGTATTTGAGACAAAGGTCCTTTTGACCTCTGCTAGGGAATAGCCTGTGCTCGGTGTGTTTGTGGTTCCATCAACTGTTCCTCAATCCTTGTAAGTTTAGTACAAATGTTTGTACCTGTTGTGTACCTGTTACAAGTCCTATACTCAAACCATCCCCGGAAAGTTTGCTTTTCAAAAGGGTTGGTGAAATGCCAATGTCATGTACTGGCAAATCTGTGTATGGAGAAGGCCTTTCAGACACTCTCCTCTTCATGGTTTCAGGGAGGGCTCTCTCTTAGTATGACCTTCTTTTTGGGAACAGAGACTCACTAATGCATGACATTAAACAGACTGTTTTTGTTGCTCTTTCCCTCTTTCTTCTCTCCTCCTCTCCCTTCCCTGCTGCTTCTCCAGGTTTTTACTTGTTTTCTCCTAACCACTCAGATCCGGTGAGTATCCCTGGTTCTTGCAGCTGAAACTTCAGTCCCATTTTAACAGGCTGAAGACTCAAACATTGTGTAGACATAGCCTGTTCCTGGCAGGCCAGATGCAAGCTGGTCAGAGGCTGCTTGGCCGTGTTACCCTGGTTTGCCCTCTGCTCAGAAGGAAGACAGTGCAGAGAACTTCCTTAAATACAGAATGTCCCAAAGAGAACACTCACAGAGTTGCTCCTTGTTCTTGGTGCCTTAATTCAGTCAAATGAGCCACCTGCCACTGTCCCAAGGGGAGGAAGGTGTCTGGGTGACAGCCTGTGGCAGTCAGAGTCTAACAGCCACTACTTCCTGCTGCTGTGAGTCTGTAACTTGTTGGGAGTAGCTGCCTCAAGTGGATGAGCTTTTAATTGGTTTAACTCTTCACATGCTGTCTGTTAGAGACCTTTAAAACAGATCAGTGCTGAAGTACCCTTTCCCTAGGGCAGGCGTCAGGGAGTTGCAGAGCTGCCTGCATTGAAGGGAGGGTGGGGAGGGTTGTTTCGTGAACGAAATGTCACTATGAAATTTGGCTTGCGTTTTGTCATGGGAGTGTTTTCTTTCAGTACTTCAATACCTTAGAGAACAGCCTCGTCAATCTCTTCGTGCTTTTGACCACTTCAAAGTAAGTTCATGCTTTCCTAGCTCAGTATTTCACTTTGTCCTTAAGGAAACCTAGCAGAGCTGTGGGTTGGTTTGCAGCAATGCTCCATCTCTTTTCCTCTGCATGAGAGGGAGATTCCCTGGGTCAGCCTCATGGGAAGAGCTGGTATTTCATTTTAGCTTAGGACACTGTGACCTCAGATGCAGAGTTACCTCTAAGCAGCTCAGCCCACTTCATCACCGTGAGGGCAATACCAGGGGGAAAACGCCTTTATTAGGCCTTGCACCAAGAAGGGAGATTTCCTCTTTGTGCTCCTTTGTCAGCCAACAGTTTGCTGTTGGGAAGTAACTTCCTATTCCTCTGCTTCAGTTCACCTATCTACTAGGAAAGGGATAACATCAGTGAGTAAATAATGATCCACTGTGAAGGAGAGCTCGGAGGGTTAGGAAATTAGCAAAGGATGGAATAAATCTTCTGTTGTAGCCCCCTCACACCGAGGGTGTGCTGCTGTTGTTGCTACATGTCGAAGCACAGCCCTTAGCCCCATTCCAAACCCCTTTTGCCCATTTGGTTTTTAGGATGTGCAAGGAATGTGCTTTTCATACTGATGTTTCTCACTGTGCTTCCACCTTCCTGCTGCTCGTTGCTAGGCACAGACCTGTGCCACGAGCAGCCCTGTTAGGCAGAAATGTGCAGCTCTTGAGCTGTGAGATTACACACCCCCCCGTGCCTCTTGCCTTTGTAGTGGGCTGTGTAGCATGAGCTATTTGGTGCTTAAATCTGTGTCATTTTTGGATGCAGTTTCCCTGATGTGATGATGCCATCTTACGCCCGGAACCCCTGGTCCTGTGTCTTCTTCATAGTGTATCTCTCCATTGAGCTCTACTTCATCATGAACTTGGTGAGTCCCCTGATGAAGCACTTGAATTCTCTCTGCCTGACTTCAGAGCTCATTACCCAGCAGAGGCTTCCCATTCCCAAGAGTCCTTTGTCATAACCTGAAACCCTTTGGCAGAATACTTCTAGAAATGGCAGCTTTGCTACAGACAGGACTCTCTTAATGCTTCACCACAAGGAATTGAACTAAATCACACAAAATCCAAATGCTGTCCTTCAGCTTCTCTCACATTAATATCATGCTTGGAGAGACATACTCGGTTGCATGAAATTTATTGTCCTTTTCTGGCTTAATTATTTATCATAAAATGGCATTTTATGATCAGGCCTTGCCTAAAATACTTTCTAAATCAGTTTGAAGGGGATGGAATTACTAAGGATGGCATGACTTGAGTGCTGACAACTGCAGTGTGAGAGCATGGCTGCTTGTGCTGGCTCTGCTTCTTGCAGCATCTAGGGCAGGGCCAGGACCAGCTCAGGGGAGGATGTGAGTGGTGGAAAAGGGCTTGCCAAAGGAGTTGAGGAGTTCTGCAACCCAAGGTGAATGATTTGATGCTTGCTTTTCACTGCTGCTGTCCTAGATGGAGGGTTAGCTTTGACGTGGGTTTGCCAAAGAAGGGTAAATCCTGAGAGAACCCTCAAACCCTGCTTTCCAGGAAGAAATCACTGCATTTTACCAAACCTTTTAATACTGTTCTATTGGCGTGTGTGAGGTTTATTTAGCCTTAGCTCTTAGAGCCACTAGCAAGTGTATGGGATGGCTAGATCTCTTCGAAGGAGTGGATCAGTGTGTGTGCAGCGTGCTTGGTGATCCCTTTATGGGATCCCTGATGGCCAGCAGGGCCTCGCTGGCCCTGCTTGCCTCAGTCAGTGTCGTAAACGCCTCCTGCAGGCAATGCCTCTCATTGCCTCTCTAGGCTGGATGCTGCCTCTTTGAAGAAGCACTGCCTCAGGTAGCTGCGGAACATAAGGATCAAACCATGACTTTCTCTCTTGTCTTCTCTCTGCAGCTTCTGGCTGTTGTGTTTGACACCTTCAATGACATCGAGAAGAGGAAGTTCAAGTCCTTGCTGCTGCACAAGCGCACGGCCATACAGCACGCGTACCGCTTGCTGATCACCAAGCAGGTACAGGGCTCTGCAGGCACTGGGGTGCAGCAGGAGGGAGGTCAGCAGTGTTCTGACACCACCAGTGCTCTGGAGAGTTTAAAAAGCATGTTCCAAAAGAGACACCTGGGGTCTGCTGCCTGTAATCACACCAAGAGCTACTGGGTTTTTTCATTCATGTAACCTGTGTGTATCTGTTTCTGGAGGAAACCCAAAGCAGTCTGAAATTCAGTGTGAGATCATGGATAAAATGAGTGAAATCTATTCTGGAGTGCATGCAGGCATTGATTTCTCTCTGATTCAGTGTGGGTCACTTGACTTGCCTCTCAAGCACCAGTTCTGAGAGGAGGGGTGGGTCGTAGAGGTGAAGATCTGGTGCAGATGCTGGGTACTGCATGAGTAAATGGTTCAGAAACAGAGCTAACACACCTACAAACAGCTCTACGAGGACAAAGCACTTAGGGAGAGGGTTGATTTCTTGCTTAACCATGAAGCAGGAAAAGAATTAAGGCCCAAAACCAACTAACTCACTTCTAGTGGATTAGTTCATGTTTAGGGCACATAGCTGATAGTCTTAAAGAAGTGTCGGTAATGGGATCTATTAGGCTGCCTACTCATTTGCCAAGAAGAGGGGTTGAACTCGGTTGCTTGAGGTGTCTGGTTGGACAGTTTTCACATGATAGGGCAACGGGGAAGAGTTCTGCATTTGCTGGGGGGGAGCTGATTGCCAGGAGAATTCCTGATCTCTGTGCTCTGGGATTAGCTCAGCACGTTGAAGTAATAGCTTTGGGTACTTCTGGGGCTTAGTTCTAATGGCATCTTACAGTGATGGAGAAATGCTGCCTAAACCAAATCCAGAGTGAGAATTCAATCTGTTAGCGTCTGTGTGCTTCTGCCTGATGATGCTGCTTTTGACAACATTCCTTTGTTTCCAGAGGCCATCTGGAATTTCCTTCAAGCACTTCGAAGGGCTGCTGCGGTTTTACAAGCCTCGGATGCGTGCCAGAGAACGCTATCTCACTTTCAAAGCACTGAATCAAAGCAATGCCCCTTTAGTCAGGTAGGATGGGGTCTTACTCCTGCAGCCAGAGCAGGGAGGTTGCTTTACTCTCTGAAGCTATAGGAGAGGATGGCTGGGTTTATGGAATGAACGTTGAGATGTTGGGAATAGAGTTCAGTGATTGAAAGGCTTTGCCTGGAAGGCAGCTTGGAGGGGTGGGTACCCTGAGAGCTGAGGCTTTCCTTCTGAGGCGATGGAGTTCCTGCGTGCCCTCTTGTGGATACAGTGCTCTGCTGGCAGCCTCTTTCCACCTCCCCTGCCAGAGCAGAGCAAGGAGCTGAGGAGCAGCATCAGAGCCTGCAAGGAGCATTTCTTCACACAGTGCAGCCTCGCAGTTTAACAAGTTTCGGGTTTTACTGGCAGATGGCTGTGTTCCCCAGGGCTTTGTTAATTCAGATCTGGTTCTGTTGGTGCTTTCAGAACTGTCATCCTCTGTCTTATGAGGCAGAGAATTTACCATCCTGGTGGGTGGATGAGGGCAACTAACTCCAGCCAGCATGGAAGTAGAGGGAAATAGAGCAAGAGACCTTCTCTTCCTTTTCCTTTGTTCTGCCCTCAGATAGGCTCCAAGTGAGTCTCCCATGAAAATGGCGCTGATGCTTCTCCTTAAGATCAAACGCCCCAGAGAAGTATTGAAAAGGGCCTAGGGAGAAAAACTGAGTTTTTAAATGTGAGCACCTAAGGACACCAGTACAAGTCTGAGAAGTTCAGCATCCTCACTTTCAGCTAGGAGCTGTTAGAGGCCTGACCCTGAGCACCTAGACAGGCATTCATGGTTTATGAGTTTCTTTGCTTTCATGTCCTTGTTCAAATACCACTGTTGCCTTGAAAAGAAATTGTGCAAAAACAATAGGAAAGGACTGTACAAGGCATTAAGACAGTCCAAGGCTTCTTCATGAGGAGTAGTACAAGCTCCATCTCTTGCAATTTGCTGTCTAAGCCTCAGGACTTCCCTCTCAGTGATAGAATTCTGGAGATGAGCAGGGCCAGCTTTTCTTCTAAGAGCTGTAGAAGAAGAAGGTTGGCTTTGCACCCTCTTGTGCCTATTGTCAGTCAGTAACCCTTGGCCAGGCTGGGAAGAGCTCAGTTGAGTTCTGTCAGCTGTGGTTCAGCTCTAATAAGGAGTTAATAACTTCCAGGGACTCTGTGCTGCTGCTGCCTGCCAAGGCGAGTTAAGGATGCAACCAGCTCCAAGGCTCTGATCAGATGCTTCTTTCTGTTTTGCAGTCTGAAGGATTTTTACAATTTCTATGAAGTTGTTGGCTTAAAATGGAAGGTGAGTATTTACTGGGTGGAAAAGAAGGGAAGTGTGTGTGGGAGGCTGGTGATTAAAGAGAAGGTGGGTAGGAAAGCAAGGCAATCTAAAAGCAGCAGATGATGGGGATAAGGTGGGTGTCCATCACTGCATGTTTCTGTATGGATGTAGCATTGACTGCTTCTGACTGTGGCTGTTCTGTTTCCAGGCAAAACGAAATCGGGAGCACTGGTTTGATGACCTTCCAAGGACAGCATTCCTTATTTTTAAAGGTAACAGCCTGTTGGCTGTTCTTTCATGACAGCGTATATTCAGCTAACAGGAAGAGCATTTCTTTACAATGACAAAGCCCTCTGAAGGGGTCTTCTCTTATGTCCCTGGTAAACCCCTGAATGAAGGCCTGCTAACCTTCTCTGTGTGTTCAGTCTCCAGGGAAGATTTGTGTCATGGAAAGATTCCCTGTACTCTGACCCAAGCCTTGGCTTCCTTAAAACAAGAGACCTCTTGGCAGAAGCAGACCCTGAGGTCATGGAGGGCTGTGTTCCTTTTTCAGCACAGAGGTTAGGTGGGGATTTATGATTCCCAAATCCAGTGCTTCACAGAGCTGCTCCATGCCCCGGGCAGCAACTCACTGCAGTGACTGGGGAGTGGGATTTGTGTGTTCACAAAACTTGGGCTTCCTACTTCCGAGATGTTGCAGCGCTCGTACGAGTCAAATTGGGGTTGGAACTGGATGAGCTTTAAGGTGCCTTCCAACCCAAGCCACGCCACTCTATGATTCTATAGGTGCAGCTGCTCAGGAAGGGGAAAGAGGTCTGAAATACCCTCCAGTGTGATCTGTCCTGATAACGTGATTTATCTCTCACGTCCCAGGTTTCCTGATTGAATGTAGCCGTTCACAAATAAGAGCTTACATGCAATTCTCTCTCAGCATTGCATGCTAGAGGAAGACCTTCATGATCCAAACAGACCCTGGGGGTCCTACATATCTCTGCTGATGCACTCAACCCTCCTTGACAGCATGTGTGTTGTTCCAGACACAGGCAGTGCTTCAGCAGCTGCATTTACCTCTGTCCACACCACAGAACTAGGTTATAGAGGGGGTAAAAAAGGCATCTTGGGGTTAAGGATAGTGAGTTCATTGCTGCTAAAATCCTAGAGGAAATTGGAACTTGGTCGCAAGAGATACAGGCTAATAATCGGCTAATCTGTGTAGCTTCGGTGCTGAGGATTGGTGTGAAAAATGTCTCTAAGAAGATGATAGAGGAATCTGTGTGAGGTCTGAAGGATCACATAAACATATGTTTTGTCACACTTTGCTTCATGCAGGCATCAACATCCTTGTGAAGTCCCGCATGTTCCAATACACTATGTGTAAGTAGAAGTAACAAACTGTCTCTGCTTGGCTCCCTTGGGGCTGGTATGCTGCATCTGCCAGCCCTTGCAAGGTCTTCAGTGTGGTGGGGCCTGATTTTTGCTCTGAGCCATTGCTCGTGTACGGTTTTGGTAAAGAGGGAGGGACCTTCATACTTGTACTAAGCACTGCTGCAGCCTGGACTCAGCTCTCACTGTGTTGAGTGTTCTAGGGAGGCTCACTGGTTCACTGCTTCATAACACACTTGTGGGTCTGAGTCTGCAGGAGTCAGCTGCTTGTGCTGAGGTAGGTTGGTGGGATCTTTCACAAGCCTTGAGGGTTTTATCTTGCTGGGTAAGGAACTGCCTTATCAGACAAACACCTTCTGTTTGTACTTGAAAAGGTGCAAGCATCCTTATTGCTGGAGGGATCCCTTAGCAACTGCAGGAATGATTCCATGCTCCTCTTCTCTAGAATAACATTGCTGTGTTCTGAAAGATCTGTTCCTACTCAGTAATTTGGAGGTTTTGAATGTTGGAGGAGAAGGTGTTTTGTAAATTGGGATACTAAACCGAAGAGGTTGGGTGGAGTGAGGAGATCTGAGTGAAAAGGAGAGGTCCTGCACCTCCAGTTCTCAGGATCTGAATGTTGGGGAGCAGCAACAGATCCAACAAAGCTTTGTCCTGCATTGTTGGGGACTCAGAGGTCCTTGAGATTATCTTCCAGAACTAGGAGGAAGCTGAAATACACAGGTAATAACATGGCAGAATGTAAGATAACTATGGGTAAAAATTATTTGAGCTGATTCAGACCATTGGTTTCTTTTAGTTTTGTTTCCTTCTGAAGATAAAGGTACCACTTCTGTTAAAGACCTGGGAACACTCAGGATGCAAGAGTCTATGAGTGTGTTGGATTGGAAACAATGACCCTGCCACTTGTCCTATAGTGTGCTCTTTTCATTAGCCTGGGAAATGTATGTCCTCTGCTCCAGCAGTGTTCTTGCTGTGAGTTTTTACTTTGTTTTCCAGATACTGTAGTGGCTGTGAATGGAATTTGGATTCTTGTTGAAACCTTCATGCTGCAAGGTAGGCAACCTCACAGCTTGTCTCTTGACTGTGCTGCTGGGGTTTAAAATCCAGGGAAGGCTAGACAAAGCTCTTCTTGTGTCTTGCAGGAGGGAATTTCTTCTCCAGAAACGTCCCATGGAGCTACATAGTCTTCCTCACAAGTAAGCTGATGGTTCCAACAAAGGGATGCCATTTCATAAGGAGCTGGGAAGGGAATAGACAGCTCTGTTCCTGTGTTCATTTGAAGTTAAAACTTAACCACACATGTACAGATTCCATGTAGAGCAGTGCTGTGCCTGGCAGGGATTGTCAGCATCCACACAGACCCATGTGAACATGCTGCCTCTTACCTCTGCTGCAGCTCTGCAAAAGCTGCTTTCTTACTCTTCTGGCTTCAGCTGGGAGCAGAGCAGCGTCATTTGTTAGGCACAGTGTGAAGAGTGATGAGCGGTTCCAGAGCTGGAGCTGTGTGGAGTTGCTCACATTGCTCTGTGCTGCCCTGGCTGTCCCAGGAGGCACCAGCTCTGGTCTGCTGCAGATCTGCCACACAAAGCAAGGCAGTGCTGCTGGAGGGCAGAGTGCAAGGGGCTGAGGAGAACACTGAAAGGACTAGGTGAACTAATTGAGAAGTTTTCTGATTGGATGCCATTTACATGGTGCAAGCAATTGCTTATCTTCATGTGCTGGCTCATTGCAGTGCTGTAGAACTCTCCAGTGATGTGAATTCACTTCCCTTCTCCTGCCAGTGACTCTCTCTTGAGGAGAAGCAAAGTATAGCTCCATTGAATGAAAATAGAATGTAAAACTGCAAAAGGAGGTTCTTTGGAGAATCTAGGAGAGGTTACTCTAAAGGAAGCTCTAGTTCCCTGCCATTAGGCTTCAAAACACTTGTTAGGGAAGTTAGAAGG
This sequence comes from Psilopsiagon aurifrons, assembly GCA_025447955.1. Lineage (NCBI taxonomy): Eukaryota > Metazoa > Chordata > Aves > Psittaciformes > Psittacidae > Psilopsiagon > Psilopsiagon aurifrons. The sequence continues at coordinate 15,795 of JAOEHY010001161.1, forward strand.
CAGAGGCACTCTGCAGTGCTTCTTTTAACAAGGATGATGTCATCCAGCTCTTCAGTTCTCTCCCACTGCCCTCCTTGCAACCTGGAAAGAAGGATTTGGGAATGACAAACAGGGTATCATCATGTTGTTATGGTGCTCTTTAACATACAGGCCCACAAGGTGCTGCCAAGACAGAGGGTGAAAGTAGAAGAGCTTCTCTTTGAAAGCATTTCTCCCTGCAGGTCAAGGCTAGGCTATGGGATGTCAGTATGTTCCACTGAGATAGAAGGAAATCAACAGACAGGACTGAATTCCCTGCACCACTTTCTGGCCTTTCCTACAGGAGCTTGTGCCTCAGTGTTTATAGCATGTCAGCCAACTAAGTGGTCTGTAGATTGCTCTGGGGAGAAATCACCAGTAATACAGGGAAATGCATTGATTTGGAGGGAAAATGTCTCTTTGGTATCACACAGAGAATGAGGAAGATGGGGGGGCTGTTAAATGTATGTTCAGAAGTCCTGTATTTAAAGCACCACACAGCTTTGAAGGCAAACCTTTGTATAAGCCCTCCTTGTGATGCTGATGCATGACCATGGCTGTCGTCTTGTTTTACAGTCTATGGTGTGGAGCTGCTCCTGAAGACCACTGGACTGGGGCCTGTCGAGTACCTGTCCTCAGGTTGGAATCTGTAAGTGTGCACTGATGCTCTTGAGAGAGAGGTGGTCAAAATGCTTGGCTCAGAAAGACTGACTTCTGAGATGAGTTTTCAGGCCTGTAGACGAGGCCATCAGCAGGCCTTGTGTACCTCGCTAGGCTTTAGCCAAGTACCTTTGCTGAAACACTAGTGCTAAATCATTGCTCTTATTTTATTGTGGTGTTCTGTTTTCTCTCCAGCTTTGACTTCTCAGTCACCCTGTTTGCATTTTTGGGGCTCATGGCACTGGCGTTTAACATGGAACCCTTCTACTTCATTGTGGTCTTGCGGCCTCTTCAGCTGCTGAGGTGAGATGGGAAGGCTGGAGGGGGGGACAGAGGGGAGAAAACAGCCAGGCTTGTTCTCCATCAATCCAGTCGAGGACATCGCTCCTTACCAGGAGAGGGCAAGGATTGCTCTGTGGGTACGTGACCGTGGCAAGCAGGAATTGCGTGGGGTAATGAGATTAGGCAGAGTTATCAAAACGAATGATAACAAAAACTTGGGATGGCATATGAAACCCCGTGCTTTGGAGCTTAAGCTGATCTCTAATAGAGATCAAGGGATTTACCAGGGGCAGATTATCCTGTGTCTGCCTTCGTGGGGTTCTTACACCTCCTCTAAATGGTCTGATGCTGTTCAGAGAAAAGCTGTTGTGTCAGGGTGAGACAGCCTGAGCCACTTTAATAATTTCCATTGAATTACCAGAAATTACAGTTCTCAAAGGCTGCTGCTTTCTAGGGTGATGTGCAGCCCTGCTCTCACTGCGTCTCACACACGTGAAGCAAGACTGTGGCCTGTAACCTCCCTGCAGCTCAGTTATTTGGGTCTGATTAACCCTCTCATTTTGAGGCTGTTGGGATGTACCTCTGCAGAGCAGTGTGAGAGCCACAGTGGGAAGGCACTGGAGGCAAACTGTTGTTCTGTTAAAAACTAATGTGATTTAGCTCTTCAGTGAGGATTTAAAGAACACTTTATGACACTCAAGGGTGGGGGGGAAATACTGTTTTCTCTGTTGCTGCCCTGCCAAAGTCTTGTGTTTGGCAGCTGTGTTTCTCTGTGAAGGCTGATGGAGTTGCCAGCTCAATGTAGCTTTCTTTCATCAATTTTTATTGGGACATGGGGAAAGCACAGAAAGGAGTAACGGATCCTAACCCTGTGCACAGGACTAGTTGAAGTTCTTACAGTTTATTGTTTATATCGCTATTTATGCATTGGGCTGTGTAAAAAGACCTCGACTTTTCCTTGAGATTCCTCAGTCCTGTGAACACTTGGTTGAACGTGCCATAAACATTCAGATGGAACAGTGGGACACTGTTCGGTGCGCAAGACAGAGCAGATCCTGTGGGTTTGATGTCAGGAAACCTTCCTGTTCATTGACCTGGGAGGTAGAGAGAACTGTGATACCCCCACAGCAACACTGCCATGTGGAGGTAACTCCCCCTTTAAAGGCTTCTCCTTTCAGGCTATTTAAATTGAAGAAACGCTACAGAAACGTGCTGGACACTATGTTTGAGCTGTTCCCCAGGATGGCCAGGTACTAACGTCTCCTTTGGTGATGGTGGGGAGAGGGGAGTGAGGGTTTAGTGTCTAGGGTTGGGGTCTAGGATAGGGACGGGTCAAACCTGCTCAAGATTTGATCTGTCTGCTCTGGTGTGTCAGTAGATTGTTACTGATCCTTCAGTGTGTTGCAGTGGGGTGTTCATCTTCCAGTTTCTTGGAGCCCTGTGTGATAAACAGCACTCCAGCACCCTGGGCCTCCTCCTACTTTAGTGTTAGGAGGATAACTACAAGCCAATGCTTAATTTTTCTCCCCCACCACAGCTTTTGATGAGGAGGGAGTTCCATTTGGGAGGAACATCGACATGAATATACTCGGCCCCAGATGTTTAGTGCAGCCACTGAAGAGCGTTATTGTGAAATGGTGGGGCAGAAGGAGCTTGGTGTTTGAGTGGGGCATCCTCAGACTTTATTCCCTTGAAGGAGGTCTGAGCAGTGTGTTAGTTAGAGAGCCGTGTTCTTGGCACAGTCCCTGCATCCAAGGACATGGAGAGGGCAGAAACAGTGTGTGTTGTTCTTCAATAAAGAAACTGGAGAGGCTTTTGTTTACCAGAAAAAGACAGACTGGGAGGGAATCCAGGCTGCTCTTTACTTTCTCTTTTCAGTGAGTGCCAAGCTCCTTGTCCTAGGACTTCTTGAGTGAGAGCAGGCAAAGAACTGCAGAGCCACAGCGGCAGGGAGGGTGGTCTGGGGTTCCCATCCCTTGGAAATGCCTTCCAGAGCAACCAGCCTGTGACTGTTTCCCTGCCCTAGCAACTCTTCAGTAACACAGTGCTCTTTCTGTTTTTGCCTCCAGCCTGGGTTTAACCCTGCTGATCTTCTACTATTGCTTTGCCATTGTTGGCATGGAGTTCTTTGCTGGCGTGGTCTACCCGAACTGCTGCAAGTGAGTCGTGCAAGTCCCCCTGCCTCTGCAGTGGTTTTGGGGCACACGCAGTAGCAGTGAGCCTTGGCAGCTCTATCTCCCTGTGGAGAAGGGGCCAGAGAGTGGGTCTGAATGGAGTTTTGCAACTAAGGCTGTGAAAATCTAGGAGCCACTTCACTTCTCTACGTAAGATTGGATGAAATGGCTTTTGAAAGGATTTGGAAAGGGAGAGAGCTCTGTGGTAGGTTGGCGGGTTTTGATGAGCTCTAACTTGCTTCAGGGAGCTGCACTGGGAGGACTTCTTCACGCTGCTGTGACTGGAAAATCTACTAACATCTGCTTTAGAGTGAAGTTAAGATTTCTATCTTGGTAATGCCAGAGTTGCTTGTCCAGACGTGTTACATATTCAAGGCCTCACTTTGTACCAAGTTAAATTCACCTGGTCTTGGAAGCTAAGCCATCCTGTACCCTTTTAATCTTAAATGATGGCAGAGCACTTGGAAACAGCAAGCTTTAAGGGTGTGAGCCAAGGAGTGTAACTCAAACACTCAGTTTCTCTGGTATAATATTTGCTGAATGATTAGAAAGTCTCACGTGCTCCCTGGGCTTGTGCTGAACTGCGAAGGAGGGAGGCTCTTGCTTTCAGGGGAAGAGGCAAGTGTTGGCCAAGAGGCAGAAACTGCTGCTCAGCGCTTTCAAAGTGTTTTGGTATTTATAACCCTTGAGATTTTCTTTGCTTTTCCAGTCTCATTCTTTGTCCTGGTTTCTCCAACCAGCACAAGCACAGTTGCAGATGCCTACCGCTGGGTGAATCATACAGTTGGCAACAAGACGGTTGTGGAGGAAGGTTATTACTATCTCAACAACTTCGACAACATTTTGAACAGCTTTGGTAAGGGCAGTTTTGTCTGTAGCAAAGATTATTCCATAGTGCATCTGTGTTCCTGCAAAGTTGGATGGTAGGACTGGAATGCTCATATAAGCCTGAGACTCTCCCAGAGTCCAACTAATGCAGCTCAAACAGTCAGCATCCTGCTCGCTCTGTCTGGAGAGCTCCAGCTGACTAATTGTGCCATGTCTGTTTTGCAGGGTAAGCCGTAGGGTCTCTTAAAAGCCAGTGTAAAGCCAGCAGATCTGTTCTGACTGGTGATCAGACCAGACTTCCAGAGATGTTTAAGGAGGGCTTTAACTCACTGCCCTTCTAAAGAACCAATAGTGATGCTAATGCATTTAAATGCACTTATGAAGAATAATTTGAATGTGTTGATACTCTCTGTGGTTTTTCTTAATGTCTAAGCAGAGATGGTTATCTGATGGAGATTTCAGGAGTCTCTGTGCTCTCTGGTGAAAAGAGTCAGGTCTGTTTCTGATTCTTTTAAGAAACACAGATTGAGCCCTGCCTCTGGTCTGTAGATCTAATGCTGTTTGTCTGAAGTAATAGCAGTGATGAGGGTTCTGCCTCTGGATTTGCTGGCTGTGTTTAAACTTTGGTGTCTTGCCTCAGTCTTCTCTGTCAAATACTTTAAGAATCACTGTAATATAGGTCAGGATGGATAAAGCAATTGTCTGTGTTTTCTCCCACTTGTATACAGTGACGCTGTTTGAGCTGACGGTCGTCAATGACTGGTACATCATCATGGTAAGTAAACCATGTGTGTATAGACAGCTCAGGGTCTTGGCCACTTGGGTTAGATCTTCCAGGCCAACACTGCTTTCTTCCCCTGGTGACTGGAGACAGGCCCAACACTGTCACTTGTTGCCAAACATCTTTTGGTCCTGATCACTGGCTGGCATTGGAGCTCTGGCATGCTGCTGGGCATGAATCTGGAGCAGCCTTTAGGCCAGGTTTCTTTCACAATCTGCGCACAAATGAAGTCACTCCATATTCCAGCTTGTCACCTTGCTGTCCATGATGTGTTCTCATAGCAGCAATGTCTCCCATAGCCTCCAGCTTTAAATGTTCTGTGTGTCACATACAGGAACCTCTCCTTCTAGCTTGAGAGGCAGATTAGCTGCAGGGGCCAGTTAGGGCACTGAGCATTGTGAAGGCAGTTCCAGGGTTACTTATGGAGCCGTGAATGAGAGAGAGTGTTTATGCTGCTTTATGTTCGTTGGCAAGGAGTTAACAGCAGACTCTCCCTTCTTTTGTGCACTGCTGACTTCTTCCCTGTCCTCTTTAGGAAGGGGTGACATCCCAAACCACTCACTGGAGCCGTCTTTACTTCATGATCTTCTATATTGTGACCATGGTAGGTTTCTGGATATGCTTCATGCATCTAATAGTGGGAATGAGGAAGGAAAACAGCTTTTACTGTGTCCAGAGGGAGCTTCCATCCCTAAATGAGGACAGCTTTGCTCTTCTACCTAAACATCTTCCAGAAACAAGTGTGAGTCCACATCACTTGCAGAAAGATGAATTTGTGGGCATTGACAAAGCTGACGCTGCACAAATCTGGGCCTGGGGTAAGGACTAGGGCAGAATGTCCCTGTTGCAGTTGACTGTTAGTAGTTTACTCACAGGAAGATGTGTGATGTGCATCTCCTCTGCCATGGAGGAGCATAGAGTTGAAGTACAGACCAAATGCACAGCGTCCTGTTGAATTGGACTGGAAGAACCCCCCAGCAGCAGCCTCCTGATCCCTTCTGTTCATGTCTTCTCCCAGGTGGTGATGACCATCATAGTGGCTTTTATTCTGGATGCTTTTGTCTTCCGCATGAACTACACTCGGAAGAACCAGGATTCAGAAGGTCAGAACTGAGGACTGGTTGGTCTACAATGTTGTGTCTTCTCTCCCTGGCGTCTTATATCTGTAAAAGACAATAAGATTGGCCAGCAAAGATCAAATACTTGAGCCATTTCAAGCAAGTTATTTGAAGGTAGAAGTCTGACACATATCAGGAAAGCAATCTAGGAAACATTAGAGCAATGATGTAGCAGAGCTCAAGAGACCTTATAGGAGGAGAAGGGGATTTTTTATTCTCTTTAAACTGATTTCCTTCCTCACTGATACACCCATTGGCACCAGAACATGTCTCCAAGTGGCTTGTCCAGCATTCAAGTACCGAAATGCTGTATCTAGGTGGTTTACCAGCACTCTCTGCCATGACATGGAGGACAGCGGACTCTGCCTCTCCTGTTCTTTTCACATGTCTCAGTTGTACTCAGGCTGGTGACTACGTGCTGGTTTTGGGCATGCCTTCCTGTCCCCTCTAGGAACTGGCAGGGTCTGGTCTCTGCATCCCCTCACCCCTGTGAGTCATCAGTTTTACTCACTGTCCTTTGTCTCCTGAGTTAGCTGTCTGAAACAGCCAGGAGCTCCATGACCTGCTGATTTAGGTGCCATAAACACATTAATCTCTCACAGCCCTTCTCCTACTAGTCCTTTAGGTGAGCTACACCCAGACTTTTCTAGTCATTCTCCATGCAAACTAATCCTTATAATTCTTGACACTTTTCTGCAGGAAGGAGATTCTGCACTCATGCATTTAGTACCAGAGAATCTACCACAGGAAAGTGATGGAGGTCTCAGCCACAGGAGTACCTTTGATCCGCCCCTCGTCCTTAGGTGCCAGAAGATCAAATCTGTGTGCCACAGGCTTACAGGAGCCAGGCATTGTTAGTTACAGCAACACTTCCCATCGTGATCCCTCCTGCGCCCAGTTTGAAGGGTGCAGTGAAAGACATGGGTTAGCACTGAACTCCCAAGCTGGGTCAGGCAGTTGAAGGGCAAAAGGCAACAATTCCCGTGTGATTATTTGCTTTGCTACTTAATTTGCAGGCAAACAAACAGCTACAAGATACAGAGGAGCATGATGTTTTATAAAGCTTAGATGCTTGCTTGCACACCTAGTTAACTTCTTCCCTGCCTTGTTGTGAGACAAGGACATACACGTTCTAGTCAGAGAAGCAGGTACAGACTGTGCCTGACATCTGGCTTGGTCCTTGTGTGCTGTTAAGCTTTGCCTTCCAGGGTTATAATAGTGGCTGATGAAGCAATGTTCATCTTGGAGACTTCTTTTCTCCTTGCCTCTCCAGAAGACAATGGCATTGTGCTGGAGAAGGAGATCTCCAAGGAGGAAGTGGTTGGCATCATCGAGCTGTACAAGCGGATTTCAGGTGCCAGTGAGACAACTCAGCTGCAGAAGATTGTTTTGCAGATGGACAAATATGGGGTAAGAGGAAACGCTGAGTGCAGGCTCTCAGCACCAAGGGAGGGAGGCGTGCCAAGGCCACAAATGCTGTCTTGAGGGGCACTGTATGTGTCTGTGTAGTGTTGGGAGCTGAGCTACTGGAGGGACTCTGCAGCATGGGCACAAAGTCTCGCTGCTCTAGAGAAGTAGCAGCTGAATTTCCCCAATGCTCTGAATGGCCTCAACAAAGACAAAGGCTCATTGCTGTTGCCTGCAGACTTTGCCTAGACAAGGTCTGCCCAGTATTGACTGGAAAAAGGTATGTTTGTTTTCCCCTAAGGAAGCCACTGTTGTAATTCTGCTTCCCTCTCTGTGCCATCATACATTTAGGCTTGGGCAGTCCACTATGCATCAATATGATGGTATTGATTCTAAACACCATGGCACTGGTTTAGAACAGGATGGACAGTTTGGAAAAGGAGCTGACCTCTTGCCTCAGAAGTGTTGTCTCATGCATCTGGGAAGAGCTTAAGTGGTTGTTTCAATAATAGCCATTATATTCTTTTATCACCACTATAAAGCGCAGGTGCTCCAGTCTCTTAGATGACTTTTATTTGCTTTGGTTGGCTTGGTTAAAGGCTGAGCCCTTGTTCACACAGACAGAATTCAGAACAGCCATGATGATACTGCTCAGAAGCAGTTTTCAAGACAATAAACCAAAGGAAGACGCTGTCCTCAGCCATGCAGTGGAGTACAGAATGATGATAACATCTCTTGCTTCTCAATCCTGCGCATGTAACTTACATGGTCAGAGAGTAATTCAGATTTCAGACCTCTGTGCACATGATTTAAGAAGTCCAGGCCTATGAAGGAAATAGTGTGGTCTAGGAAACTGGGATCTGAGATCATTCTTATACAGGATCTTACTTGGAAGCTTGAGCTTGAGGCCTTGTTCCAGGCACTAAATGAAGCACCACTGACAGACATCTGTCTGCACCCCAGCTCCCTCTTGTAGTCTCTGGGGATTTGCTCAGTGTGATTTGGCTCAGCCTGCAGTAGATGCCTGCATTTGTTCAGGTGATGTGCCCCTAAAATGCCTTTTTCCAATGACAGCAGAAGGAGCCCAGGGTAGCCTGAGCTCCTCAGTGGATGATGGGTGTCAGCATGAAGGATGCCTGAAGTTCCAGGAACTGATCAGGTGAGCTGCTCAGTGACTAATGAATGTCTTTTCCTTTGTTTTCTCCTCCTCCTTCCCCCAACATCTTAGCAAATGTCAACAGTGTTTCTGGGGCGCAGATCAAGGACCAAGAGTGATTTGAGTATGAAGATGTATGAGGAGGAGATCCAGGTACGTGGCCTCAGCTGGAAACACCAGCAAGTCTCCGGTGAGGTAAATGCTACCTAGAGGAACAAACCATCCTTTTAAACACTAGAGGCCTTCTTCCTCCAAGACCCAGGGAGCCATGGAGGGTGGGCAGTAGCCGAAGCATGTTCCACATTGACCAGTTCTTGTGCTCAGGGGCTTCTTTAACCCCCAGAGCATGTCAGAGCCTGCTCAGTGTGTCAAGGTGCTCAGCGTGGTGCGTGTCAGCCCAGCTGCATGCGCTCAGGGCGTGTGTAGGCTCTGAGCTTGGACTCACTGAGGTGGATGTGCCTGTTGGGGCTATGAGCACACATGTGTTGTGTTCCTGGGGTTTGGCTGCTCCAGGTGAATTTAAGCCACTGGAATGTGGTTGTGTTTGAGCTTGGGTGTGTCTGGCTGACAGACACAGTGTTCTCCCAGGCAGATGGTGTGAGCAATGCAGACATGGGAAACACTTAAATCAGGTTCATTCTCTAGATTGTTTAGGGGATTCTTGCTAGTGCTCATCGTGGTCAGGAGCTTTATGCCATAGCTTTGGTCACTGTAGTCCTCTCCAGATATTCACATCCAGGTTGAAGGTCATGGGCTAATGTAATGATTAGTACTGAAAGAATTAATCTCATCCCCATTCAAACCCATCCTTAGTCCCTGGGCAGCTTGCTTGGGGATGAGTCTTCAAACCTCTCATAAAATTAAGCATGTTATTTACCATGGAGCTGGATGGAAACCTGCAGAGAAGCTCCCCACCCATTCAGCTTGGTCTCCGATTTATAACGTGCTGCCCAGGATTGGGAGCAACTCCACAGATCCCAAATATCCCGCAGACATCAAGGCTAGAGTCGTTCAGGAGAGACATCCTGAGAGAGGCATGTTTTCTTGCTCAGGTTTATCAGCTCAGCCCACTGTTGCTGGTGTTTCCTGCTTAGGCTGTGGGTGGGAAGGTCTTGGTGCGTCCATCACGGCCATGCTGCAGTTCACCACGTTGTTCCAGGAGGTTGGGCTGTGGAATGAGCCCCTGGAGCCTGAGGTGGTGTTTCCTCACAGGGCAGAGCAGCCAACCACCCTGCCTTCGGGGTCCTCTGGGGGGCTGCAGGGGCAGTGTGGGGCTGAGCCTTATCTTGGTGTGTTTGATCTCCTGTTGCAGGAATGGTATGAGGAGCATTCCAGAAAAGAGGAAACTCAGACACCGTTGCAAGAGCCTGCATCTGCTTCCAACAGCTCTGTGAAGCCCCTGAGCCTCCGACAACGGTCCCAGACTGTCATTTAGGCCTAGCTAATGCAAGCCACCTTCTATGCAATAACCTAGAGTATTACTTCACAGCGTATATATCGGGATGGTGTATATAGATCTGTTCAGTGTTTGGTTTTAGGGTTTCAAGCTCTTCCCCTAGGCAGTGAATTGCTGGAAACCAGAGGCCCAGGGGTCTCTGTGTGAGGCTGCTACACGCAGATTGAGCATGATGGCCATGCTCAGCACAGAGCAAACAGCTCGAACAGGACAGAGACCTTCTCCCCCTGAGCCACTTCCCAGGCTCCAGCCTGCTGTTTGTCTTACCACTAACAGACCTTGGGGAAAGGGATGTGTAATCCATTAACAGCAGGAAATGCGCTGAAGCTACCTGCTTGGTATTAAAACTTTTGCCCTTTTTGAGAGCTCTTTTGCTTAAAGGGTACCATTAGCCTAGGAATAAGAGATCAGGGAGTGAGCTTTTCTTTCTTCTCCACCTTTCCTTGTGCAAAAAAGGAGAGGTTGTGTGAAATTACAGCACTTTTGGAAGAGCAGTCTGCCTTCCCCCTCCTTTTTGGCACAGCTGGATGCACCCTCTGTAGTAGATCCAGCTCTGATGATTAATTTGGCTGTCCCTGAGCAGTTCTGTGGCAGAGGGCCAGCATCTTATCATGTTATGACCATGGGCTGGACAGGAGTTTGGGGAGGGAGACTGTCTCTGCTGCAGCTATCCAATATCTGCATTGGTGCTGGTCAGTTCAGTGGTACTGCCCAGGATTGGGATCATCCCTGGAAACCCCAGAGCTTCCCCCTGTTCACAGGGGGGATGCTACAGGGTGATGGTGGCTGTTGACCTCTGCCACTTAGTGGCAAGCCTCTGGTTGGTCCTTAGATGACTTGGAGGAAGAAATGGAAGGTTTTGCACCTCCAAGTCTGACTTATTTCTGCTTGGCTCTGGGTTAGGGAGAGCTTATGGGCACCAGCTAACTGCCAGGTCACTGCTTTGTTCATACAGAGCAGCAGTGCTGCTCCTCCCTTGCTCTCCCCTGTGCAGAGATGTTCGTCAGGCTCGCAAACGCTGACTGAGTCAGAGCTTAGGAAGGTCCACTGAAGAGCTTTCCTGTTCCTCTGAATGCTGGATCCAGGAGGAACATGGAAGACAGTTATTCTTTCCTGTGGCTGGCAAGGAGACTGCCAGGCCTCGTAGCTGAGGGGTGGGAAGGAAGGGGGAGAGGGATCCCTTCCCATTCTGCCACGTTTCTTCTGTGATCATGGCAGGTTGCATCATTACACTTGCTTCGTTGCCCATGGCCTGATGAGAGCCTGTCTCTTGTTAAGTCCCTTTGTCTTCTTCCTGACAGCACAGAAAGTGAGGCTGTCCTTGCCTCTTGCTGTTTGATCTTTCCTCAGGTTCAAACTAAGAGTAGAGCTTGCAGGGGAGGCTTTCTCCTTCCTCCAGGCAGATCAGGCAGTGGGAGATCCGTGTGTCCCCATTCCCTGTGTCCCACATACCTGTGTTTTCCTCGGTAGCCTCACAACATGGCACAAGGAGAGACCACTGATCCTGCCCAGCAGCTCAGGAGCATTCCAGAGTGGGTGAGCCTTTCAAAAGTAGGGAAGAACAGAGCTGCTTCTGAAACTCTCTCCTTGCACAGGGCACAGAGGGAGCATCTGGGCACTGGGATGGAAAGAGCCACTTTCCAGGCAGCGTGCACTCAACCCTTGCCAGATTCCCTGGGTGCCTCAGGGCAACTCTTGTTTCCTCTCTGGGTACCGCAGGTATGAAACTACTTCTGAGCTGAACCGAAACGGATCTTAAAGGGCTGTTTTCCAAACCATAAACTCGACCACAAATTAATGAGCACTGCAGTTGTTGCTCTGCATGGAGCCACAGCCTGGGAGCCTTACCCAGGTTAGTCCTGGGGCTGGAGGAGGTGGTGTTTAGGCTGGTTTAAGTTGGGGGCAGAATGAATGAGCATTGTGAAGGAGAGGGGGGAAACAAAACGTGGCTGTGTTTAAGCACTGCATTCCCCTACAGCTTATTTCTCCTCACAGGGCTGTCAGTGATGGTTTGGGGGGGCTGTTTTCTGGGTGCAGCTTTATTGAGGGGCACTAACCTGCTTACCATGCAATAACAAGGCTGTCACGGAGGTGGGAATGCTTGGATGGGGTTCAGGGCTCAGGCGCTGCTCCCATGGCTCCTGAGGTGTTGAGCTGCCCCCATGTTCAGACTGTATATTTTTGTAAACCAAGAAGGGTCACAGTTTACTTCTTCCATATGGTTTTGGAAGGAAACCAAGTTTGAGTACGGGGCATCCCCTTCTATTTCTCCTCCTCTCCCCACCTGACACACAGACTAAAGACAGAGACAATCATGCTGTAGGGAGCACGGGAGGAACCACTGCAGGGTTTTGTATGCTGGGGTTGTTTAGCACATGATTTTATGGACACAGCTGTAAAATGTTCTCTAGATGGGGTGTTTTTCCAAGCGCACTAATAAAAAGCGTCCTGAGCTTTGTAACGGCAGCGGCTTCCTTTCCTCCTTCCCGTGGTATTCCACAATTGGGGCTCGGCTGCAGCTGAAGCACTTGAGGAGGTGTCTGCCCTCTCTGGTGGCGACTGCTTATGTGGGCACATTCCACAAGCGTGCCCTGGATTCTTGCTCCTGGACAGTGCAAAGCTTCCCTTTTGCCCTCCCCCTGTCCTAATATTAAGGTAATCCCTTCAACCTCCTGCTTTTTAAAGCTACCCCAGTGCAGTGTTTAAGGTGAGAAGGGCATTCTGTGGGCCCACGCCTCTGCACCGGTACATTGGCTGTGGTTTGGATTGCTTTAACCCTGCCGTGTGTAAGGAAGTGGGGCTTGTCTCCTGTGTAATTCCAGCGACTGCTTGCAGCCTGTGAGCAGGTTCAGGGCCGAGCCAGTAGCTGCAGGCACAGTGAGCGTTACCTCCTTGTGAAAGCCTCTGTCTGGTTAGAGAAAGGGGAAATGCTCCAGGAGCAGGAACCAGGTCTGGCGGTTGTGCCTCTTGGGAAACAGCTCCTCACAGAGCAGAGATACGGTTGTGTCTGGAACAGCCCTTTGCTTTCCAGCCCTGCTTCCCCAGGCCCTGGGGCCACCCCAGCGCTGTCCCCATCCCGGGGAGCAGAGCAGTGTCCCGTGTGGGCCCGTGCCAGGACCAGCGTGACACCGCAGCTCCTCTTGGGAACGGCCGAGTCAGGCGCATGTGACTGCTGTTGGGAAATCAACTGCTGGTGAACCCAAAGGAAACCACTGCTGCTGCTGCTGGCTCAGCTCCTGGGTAAGGGCTGTGTGACGCTCACCCCGAGCAGCAGAGAACGCCCTCGACACAAACAGCACGAGTCAAGGCTGGGTTTGGGGGTTTTATTGCAGTGTGCTGTGGTTTAACAGTGCTTAAAGGTCAACACTGTGTGTGGAAACCTCCCAGTCCTGTCCTACAGCTCTGCTCACCCCAGGAGGAGGGAATTAGGATCTGAAGCTCAAGTTGAAAAACACAGCTTAAAAAGATAGGGGAAACCAGGCTCCTTGGGGTTGGTTTTGCTCCAGCTTTGCTTGCACTGCCCTGGAGCTTTGGCTGACCTTAACCCCGTCTCGCTCTGCCTCAGCTATTTCAAACCTGCTGCACGAACACATCATCTCCTTTGCAGTGACAAAGTTGTTCTCGGACCTCCACTGTTACCCCATGGAGTAGGACTGCCCTTGCCCACAGCAGCCAGGATGGAGATGGGGAAGGGAAAGTGTGAAGTGATTGAAGAGGTAAAACCTCTCCTGTTGTGACCACGGACTGGAGCTGCCTTCTGCCACTAAGACCAGTGGAAGCCAAGGTCTTGACCTGCTCAGAGCCACATTGAGTTAAACAAGATTAAACAGAGCAGGGAGAAGACATAGCTAATGACTTCACAGCTCCTTTTCCTTTCCCACAGCCTCCAAGGGCTGGTGTGTGATGCCTCCAGTGGCACAGTTGGGATTGAGGTGCCCTTGGTCCCCCTGGCAGGGATGGAGAAGAGGGGACAGGATTCTCAGTGATGCGGCCAGGAAGCAGAGCTGGATGCGCATCTCCTGCCAGCAGTGGGGCTGCTCACGCTGCGGAGAGCCGGATCACCCTGAACTCAGTGAGCAGGGCCACGCAGAGGAAGGCCAGGTAGTAGAGGATGAGGCAGATGCCATAGGCCTTCCCCAGCTGGAAGCACTGCGCGGGCACCCACACGAAGGAGAAGACCAAGCTCAGCCCCAGGGCCCCGGCCAGCACCCACACCAGGAGGCTGTCAGGCTCCAGCTGCCGGAGAGATGGGCAGTGATGTAGGGTGACCCCAGCATCCTGCTGCCACCCTGACCCGTGCTGCTGTGTCCCTGCTGCCTTACCTTCACCACCAGCTGGCTGCTGGTCATCTGCAGCAGGCACCCGAGTCCCACACCAACCAGGATGTCTGCAGCGTGTTCAGGATGAAGACAAGCAGAGCAGGAGACCTTGGGAGCGATGGAGCTGGCCACATCCCTCCTCCCTGGCTGCACCCAATTCTGGTGCCCAGCCCAAAGCATTGCCAGCTTGTGGCAAATATAACCTGGAGCACTCCAGCAAGAGAGGCTTCAGCCTGGTCCAGGGACCACCCAAAGCCTGATGGAGGTTGGCACAGCTTCTTCCTCTCTTTCCCTTTGGCAGATCCCAAACCTGCCAGTTGCAGCCCTGCTGGGGCTGGGACAGCAGTGGGGATGCTGCTGGCTCCATCCTTACAGCTCCTCGGTTCAGAGTTACCACACTGGGAAGGGGATAGGGAAGGCTGCCAGCATCCCAGGGATGGATCCTGCTCAGCTCCTTCCCAGGAGCTTCAAGTGCCACTACCACCTTCTCCTTACACCCAAAGGATACTGAAGATGATGCCCCCGAAGCAGGCAGAGAAGGCCATGCGGGGATAGCCCTGACGCGCCATGGTGAGGTCTGAGAACGTGTCTGCAGAGGGACAAAGGGAAACCTTGGTGTTTGCCAGGAGGATGCAAGCTCATGGGGTGGCACTGGGGCACAGCGAGCCCTCACCCCCGATGCTGTTGCCCCAGGCCAGCAGTGTGAGGCCCAGCACGGTGTTGCTCAGCTGGAAGATGATGCCCAGGGTCTGGAGGATGTTCACCAGCTCCGTGGCCGCGGCGTTGATCCACATGGCACTGGCCAGAAACCCAAGGAAAGCAAATACCTGCCAAGAAGAGAGGGAAACGCTGAGCCCTGGGTGCATCCACTGGGACCCTGCACAGCTCCAGCCAGCCGTGTCTCTCCTGGGGACACTGGGGACCGGGAAGGAGGTCCTGACTGGTCCCCAGTGGACACTCAGGGCTCCGGGACACCTTACGCAGTGGTACTTGGGTGGCTCCTCGTTGCTTGTGGTGATGAAGATGATGATGGCCAGGACAGAGCCAACCAGCGTGACCAGGCCCCAGACTGGGAAGATGCCCTGGATCTGGTACAGCCCATCTGCACATGGAAGGGAGAAGGAGCATCAGAGAGGGCTGGGGCAGGATCCAAGCAGAGTCATGGTATAAGGTAAATCCTTATCCCTTAAAGCAACCTCTGCCTTAAGCTCTCATGGGGCTGCTCCCCTCTGTGGCTCAGTCTTCCCACGCACGTCCCCTTTGTCCCCTCAGGACCTGGATGCTGGGGGCCCCAAATCCCCACCCCTATGGGGAGAACAGAGCCATCCCCCTGCAAAGCAGGACCCCCAGCTCGGCTCTGCACTGTCCCACCCTCATCTCACCAGTACTCCAAAGGGCTCCTACAGTGCCCAGGGCTTTGGTGGCCATCCCAGCCCCATTCTATCCTCTTTTGGGTGTCTGGGGTTGTTCAGGGCCCTTACATGTGCCCGACTTGAGGGTGAGGATGCAGAGCAAGGGGCTGGTGACAATGTGCAGGCAATTGAGGGGTCTCCTCCAGTTCAGGTCATCCTTGTCAGGGTCCACAACAGGAACGGTGAGCAGCAGCACCAGCTCCACTGGCACCTGGCAACGGTGAGCAGCCGTGAGCAGGGGACCCCGAGATGTCCATCCCCATCCATCCCCATCACAAGCCCCCCACTGTGAGGGGCTCCCCCTGGCTCTGGTCCCCAGTGACTCACCTTGAGGACCTTGAAGAGCCGCCAGTACCAGGGCTTCCTCCTCCACTTGCGGCAGTCCAGGGGGCTGAGGGCAGTGGTGAGGATGCGCAGGGAGGGCTCCTGCGAGGGGAGCAGGGGCCGGTACTCCTCACCTGCAAGGGGATATGGCAGCTGAGCAGGATGGGGGCTCTCCAGGGCCTCCAACCCTTTTTACCATGGGGCTGTGGTCACCTGCGTGGCCCTGCACCCGGCCACAGCTGCACCATGGGCTCAGTCACAGACTCAGGACAGAGGGAACCACGTACCATAGTCCCCACTGCTTGTGCCAGGGGACTCTGGTTCTTCAGCATCCGTCAGCATCTCTGTGGGGAAGAGGAGAGGTGGGAGCAGTGGATGGAGACCCCAGCACAAGAGGGGTCCTGACGGCATGAGCCTTACCTGGCTCCCAGGCTCCGGGGGGGCCCGGCCCATCGCCCCGCTGCCACCGGTGAATCCACGTGCACAGCACCACGGTGAGGACATAGAAGACGTACAGCCCGAGGTAACCTGGATGGGGGGCACAGCAGCGGTTACAGCACCCCCAGGCTGCTCCCGCCACCCCCCGGCCCCAGCAGCACCCACCCAGCGCCTCTCCCAGTGTGATCCTGCCGAAGTAGAGGACCAGGAAGGTGAGGAAGACGGCCAGCATGTAGAAGATGACATCCCTAAGGAAGGGCCTGGAGGCGGCTGTGAAGGGCTTGACCAGGGCGATGCCACCAGCCACCACCGTGGTCACAAACACACCAGCACCTACCAAAGCAACAGGTCCCTGTGAGGGGCAATGCCCCCCAGCTCTGCAGTGATCCCACCCCCCTGGTAAAGGGGTTCTCCATACCAAACACAGCCCCAATGGCCAGCCCTGCCGTCCGCGGGTTGGAGAAGGCCACCACAGCACTGAAGACATCGGGTGCCCCATTGCCAAAGGCCAGGAAGGTGACACCATGGAGAGGGAGACGTCAAGGAAAAGACCCCTTTCTGTGGGGACATGGGGTGTATGTCCGCTCTGTGCCAGCAGCAAACCCCATGGCTCATGTTCTGGATGGGTTTCCCCTGGCATGGTGCTGAGGGGACACAAAGTGATCCCATCACAGCATCCCCCTTCCCAGCCATGCTGTGCCAAGGATACTGCCACGTTGTGAGACAGCTTCAGGTTGGTGGAGATGGCCGATAAGTTGGGGCAGAAGCTGGAAAGGCAGAAGAGGTGGAGAAGGGTGATGGGGGCAGCGCATGGACATAGGGGTCCCCCTCACCCCAGGGACTGTCCCCTCTGTGGGGCTACTCACAACTTCTCTGCTGTCACTCCAAGGATGATGAACAGGTACAGGAGCCACAGAGCCTGGGGGCCAGAGAGAGAGGGGTCAGTACCACCCTGTGCCCCTAACCGCAGAGCATCCCCCATTCCCATCCTTACATAGAGGGTGACGGCGAGCGGCAGCAGCCGCGGGGGGAAGGTGCAGAAGACCCCCTCCAGGTAGTTGAGGAAGCCGCCATCCAGCCGGCAGTCGGGGTTGCGCCGGATGAAGCGGCACCACTCGGAGCTGTTGTGTTTCCGCACCTCCCAGCACTGTGGGGCAGAGCAGGGGGGGCTCAGAGCAGTGTCCCAACCCCATCGCCCTCCAGTAAGGGGCACCGTCGGTCCCGCTCAGCCCTGCCTCAGTTTCCCCATCTGTGCCAGGGGGGTGCAAGCGCTTGTCCCCATCGGGCCCTGCATCACCCCCATCCCACCCGGCAGGAAACCCTTGTGCGAC
>JAOEHY010001162.1:0-16406 GCA_025447955.1 Psilopsiagon aurifrons
TGTTCAGCCTGGAGAAGAGAAGGCTGTGTGGAGACCTCATAGCAGCCTTCCAGTATCTGAAGGGGGACTATAGGGATACTGGGGAGGGACTTTTCATCAGGGACTGTAGTGATAGGACAAGGGGTAACGGGTTCAAACTTAAATAGTGGAAGTTTAGATTGGACCTGAGGAAGAAATTCTTTACTGTAAGGGTGAAGAGGCCCTAGAATGGGTTGCCCAGGGAAGCTGTGAATGCTCCATCACTGGCAGTATTCAAGGCCAGGCTGAACAGAGCCTTGAGTGATACGGTTTATTATGAGGTTTAGTGTGAGGTGTCCCTGCCCATGGCATGGGAGCTGGAACTAGAAGATCTTAAGGTCCTTTCCAACCCTAACTATTCTATGATTCTAAAAAAGCAAGCAGTGTATTTTGAATATGGTTTTGATACTGTAAAAGACTGAATAAGGCAGAACTGCAATGTGTGAAAGCACTCCTCAATGCTACTGAAAAAAAACCTGACACTTCAATTAACATAAAGGTTACAAATTTAAAATTTCACTTAGGGCTTCTTAATTCTTTTTATCAGCTAAGCGAATGATGGGGACCAAGATTCATCAGAAATGAGGCTGATTTCTGCAATGTAACTGAACAGTAGTTTTCTACCATTCACTGGCTTAGTGTATTTCTTATTCTTCATGTCACAGAGTCTGGAAGATGCCTTGAAAAAAGTTCTGAAAAGCCATTTGGAAGATGTTGTTGTGGCTCTGCTCAAAACTCCAGCTCAGTTTGATGCTGAAGAACTAAGAGCCTCTATGAAGGTGAAGTAAAAATGTCGGGGAAAAAACATTTCTAAAGAGCATAAACCAATATCAGGGCCTGTAAATGGCACTGGACTAGGATTTAAAAGCCCATATATTGTCTTCATTTTAACTCCATTTTGTAAAATATATCTATACCAGTAATCCAGGTTCTGAGAAGAACACCAGTCAATTTCCACTGAATGTCAGACTTGGCGAAAGTATTTTTGTAAGAAGGAATTCTTTCTGCCTTCTGAAAACTAATTGCTGATGTAGTAGTAGAATTGTAGTGATTACTTGTATATTTATATAAGAGAAACCAAAATGGGACAGGGGTAGTTTTCTTCATAAATTTTACATCCTATCTTCTCTGTGCATTGCTTGGATTCTTTATCACTTCTTTTGGGTACCAGAGATACTAAATGTGATAAATTAATTCCAAAAGAGCTGAAATAACAATATTGTACGGAAGAACAATGGCTCCAATTTTCTTTTCTTGTTTCACATGGGGCCTTCAAAGGCAAGTCTATGATTTTCATCTTACTTCTGTTCTGAATTTTGCGTTCGCAGTATCAAATAACATTTCTAAAAATTCAATTACTTTTATCAGGGGCTTGGAACTGATGAAGATACCCTAATTGAAATTCTGGCCTCAAGAAATAATAGAGAGATCAGAGAAGCCAGCAGATACTACAAAGAAGGTAATTCAGAGCAAGAAAGAAGTACTAATGGCATAAGTGCAGACTACATATTACAGTCACAGCCCTACTGCTCAGTATGGGAAGCTGAGATGACATTGTAGGAGGCAAGTAAATCTTCACATGAAATAGAAACAGTTACAGGTCAGAGAGGTCATACTGACTTTTTCTGATCTATGTGGATCCCAACACAGAAGGAAAAGTCTCATCATTACTGCCAGAACTGCAAATGTCTCACTGAATGGGCCATGTATTTAGATGCTTTCTAGGATGCTAGCAAAATGCAGCTGCTTTTCTTCTCTTGTAACTAAGCTTCGGCTGACTTAAGATCTCACTAGGCTTGTAAAAAATGCCTTACTGAGGTTACAACACAGATTGCATTAGTGTAGGAGGAACCGGTGAATTGAATGGCAAAAACCTTCAAATAGATAACTAGTGCAAAATGTGGCATCTCTCATATATGTGGAGTTTATTATGGTCAGTCAATGTTGTCAAATCATGTTTTTTGAAATTATGGGCTAACTTTTCCAAGAGGTTTCCACTCAAGTTGTCTTAGTTAGAGAGAGTAATAGTTTGCATTCTGGAAGAGAGCTCTGTGCTTGAGTTCAGTGCTTATAAGAAGAGTGAGAAATAAGATTAAAGCACAGATGGTACAGAAAAAGTTATTTTTTTTTTTTTTTTGTAATTCACAAGCAAGAGCCAAAAACAATGCCACCCACAAGACCTTTGAGAAGTACTTTTTCAGCAGATTTTGTGTTTAGCACATCTCAGGGGTTAGAGGACATGTTACAGATAAAACTCTTCTCTTGAAAGTAACAGAACTGCATTTCTAGTGGGCATGCCTAAGTGAGAAATCAAGAAAAGGCTGAAAAGCTCATAGAATAGTTCTGGTTGGAAGGGATCTTTAAAGATCATCTAGTAAACCTAGTTGATAACTTTAAAACAAACTATGAACACTTTTTCCATTGATTTCAGTGCTGAAGAGGGATCTGATACAAGATATTATCTCTGATACGTCTGGAGACTTTCAGAAGGCTTTGGTTGCTCTTGCCAAGGTATGCTGTGCTTAAGCATTTTGGGTGACATTGTCTGTAATAAAAAATAAATGTTGTCAGGACTATTTCAGAGAAATACATATAAAATAATAAGAATTTAGATAATGCTTATTTGCATTTTTTTACTTCCATGTCTTAGATCATATACAATTGTTCTTAAACAAGCTATGATGTTTTGTCTCAAATGCATTTTAAAAAACAGTGATGTTTATTATTATTTATCAATTATGCTTTTAATTTTTATTTTTTTTTTTTGTGGTAACTCTAAGCGCTTGAAAAAGCAGCAGGCATAATGTCATACCAATTGACTAGAAACAGCAAAAGAAGAAATGCTTGCAATTAAATAAATAAATCTTTAGTGTTGCTGTTACTATATGTTTCTAGTAGTTAGATAGATAATGGGCAGGCAGGTTGTTAACATACAGATAAAGTATTCTATGCACTCGTGTTCAAAACAGATGAGTTGCCCAATAGAAAGACCTCATTAAAATGCATGATTATTGCATTAAAATGTTTGATTCCACAGTTGTTAAGTACATGTATATGAAGCTTGTAAATGCATGGCAGGATTGGTTTTTGATACATCTGTATGAAAAATTTTGATTTTCAGTTTTGGTTTCAAATCAACTTGAAAGGAATCTATAGAATTTGAATCAGAGAGAAAGTCACAGCTTCTAAGCTTGTAACATTAAGAAACAATGCTTCATGTGGATTTTAATGTAAGACTTCAGAAATATGTTGCTGGTGGCCTTAGAAGTGTGAGCTCTAAATGATTTTCCTTTCCAACTCTAGACCTTTTATGATTCTATGATTAGAAATAAAACTGCTTTATTGACAGAACGATTGACGTAACGGTATGTATTTCCAATTATGTATTGAATTATGTATGAGAATGTTAGGGCAGAACTATAAAACTGCAAGCTTTGGTAAACTGAATGATTGTGAGTACCAGCAAATTTTTATTTATTTATTTATGTAGGCTGACCGATGTGAAGATTCCTATGTGAATGATGAGCTTGCTGACAGTGATGCCAGGGTAAGATCATGCTTGGCACTCTGCAGGAACTTCTTTATCTTTATTTGTAACTTTATTCGAAGTTACAAACTCTGGCTATGAATGCTTTAACTGAATCTTGTGGTTGCAGACCTAACAGAGATTTCTATTTTATGTAGCAATCTTCTCTGAGCAGATACTATTTTACAAAGTTCACTCTAAGTTTCACTATCTGAAGGAAGTTAAATCTTACCCATAATACCTAGTTTTAGAAGCTTTTCTGAAAACCCTCTTCTAGGCCATGTGAAACATTCAGACCAACAGCTGGAGAAATTAGATACAATATCCTTTCTGTTTATGACACAGTTCTTGAATTAACAAATGAGAGTTTATTCAGGAATTTGCAAAACCAGCTGCCATACCTTGAAAAAGTGTGAGCTGGCAGTATATTAGATATAGTTATTGTTTTACAGCGATTAACCTTTGAAAAGTACTGAGTCAATCTCACAACCGTTTTCTGAATGATTCTGAAATAAACCACTCATCTTTCTGCTATTTCTTCCACAATTAGACTGGCTATTTTTAAAATCTTGGTAAACTTTTGCAGACTTTCCTGAGTTTTCACATACAAAAGTTTTGATTGTTGTTACAATTTAAATGAGGACTGGCTTTAAATTGGTTTATAAAAAAGTCTAACCAAGAAAAAGCTGTTGAGAAATACTGATTTTATCCCTGCTACATTAGCAGTTTAGTTTTGTCAGATACAGAAGGTCAGTAAATTAATACTTTGTCTAAGCTCAGAAGTTCAATACCATTTCTCTTGGTTTAAAGAGTGTTGTTAAATCTTCTTTGCTGCTGTTTGGAGGTCTTTAATACTTTTGGAGAGGTTTGAGAAGGTGAGGCAAATGAAAGAGACTCACTTGGTTCTTACTTTCCATTAAAAAGACAAAAAACGCTTGGTGTGAAGGCTTCTTCTTCATGGTTTTCCAATTAATATTAGAATATTGTTTGTCCAAAGAAAGCCGAACAGTCCTAGACTTCTGTGCAGACTATAAACATATAATGGTATATGAAAATGTCTTCATTCAAGGATGTAATATATCCAAGACATTTAGATGGTGATCATAAAATGTCTGAAAATATGTTTTTCAGCTGCACAATGTTCTCTAGGTTCTTACGACATAAGTGAAAGATGAAGTGTTACTTAACATATCCAGAGTTTGATGGTTTGTAGAGTTTTGTTAGGGATTGTGTTAAGCGCTATAGTTCATTATTGACAAGCTTGTGGTCTACATGTGTCTTGTAGCTTCAAAAGTACAGCATTCCTGCTTGAGTTTTGCTATACTGATGTAAACTTCACCACTTTATTTGTGACAGGCCTTGTATGAAGCAGGAGAGAAAAGGAAAGGAACAGATACTAATGTGTTTGTTACTGTTCTTACTACAAGAAGCTACCCTCATCTCCGAAGAGGTATGTTGGATGAAACTTTGTGCTTCCCTAGATGGTACTTTGATCATGGCCTGCTCATGAACTCAGAGAGAATATGGTTTATCAAGATGTGAATCTGGCTACTACAAAGTTCTCTGTAATTGAGAGCATTATTGCTCTTGGAGTGAAACTGGCAGTTTGGCTGATCTTTCCATACTAGCGGTGAGCAGTACCATTTAGGTGGTTAACACAACTGTTACCATAAAGTCTCACATGGCTAGTGATTAAAACACTAAGGGATCAGTGTGGCAGGCGTTGAATAGCCTTGCTCCTCGGCCAGTTTGCCCTGGGTAGAGGCATATCAGCTAAAGTCACAGTCTTGAGTGGAGTCATTGGACCACCTCCATCCCTGCCAATGGAATCATAAACCCTGTTGTGTTTCTTATGTTGACTCCACCAGTCTGTGCAGTAACACTGCTCTTTATGAAAAAGGGAAAAAAATGCAAAAGATGGCCTACAATCACCTGTGTGCACTCGTGAGGTCAGAATAAGGGAGAGGCAGTGCAGGGAGAATACCATATTTTCATTACTGCTCACTGAGTTTTCCTTCCTTATTTAGTCTTTCAAAAGTACACCAAATACAGCAAGCATGACATGAACAAAGTACTGGATTTGGAGTTGAAAGGTGATATTGAGAACTGCCTGACTGCTCTTGGTAAGTGGTTTTGCTGATTGTAACACACCATATATACTGACCATATGAAAACCTATCTTTTACTTTTGTCGTAGTTGCTTGGATAGGAAGACAATCTGGGCTCAAGCTGCTTCGTTAAGAAATGTGCTAAATAATACTTTGGATAAATCTAGTACAAACATAGATATTGGGTTTTTTTAAATTCAGCTAAACCTAATGAAACACATATCCTGATATGTAGAAAGGTCTTCCAAGAAGAACAGATGTGTCGTCAATATAGGAAGACCTTTACAGAAAGTCAGTATGCCAAAAAAGAGCTGTCAGAACAGGCACACGAATCCAGTAGTTTAAAATCTATCTTCAAAACAAAAAAAAAATAAAAGAAAAACACAAAAATCCCAAACCTACTTATCTCCAAGTTTTGTTTTTCAGATACATTTATAATATATGTTTACTAAAAATAGAACAAATTTTTTCTGCATTTCTTTTAAGAAAATATTCTTATAAGGTTTGTGGTAAAGGTGTGTATTAAGAACATTAT
Source organism: Psilopsiagon aurifrons (assembly GCA_025447955.1). Taxonomy (NCBI): domain Eukaryota; kingdom Metazoa; phylum Chordata; class Aves; order Psittaciformes; family Psittacidae; genus Psilopsiagon; species Psilopsiagon aurifrons. The sequence continues at coordinate 6,188 of JAOEHY010001162.1, forward strand.
GTTCCTGATGAACAGTAAGGTGAGGCAGTGATTCTCTTAAATTACCCATATCAGTGGATCAGGGAAGAAATCTGGAAGCAGACATCCATCATGTTCTCAGATTTTGTATCACGGTCAAATGTACTTTGGATGAAAGAATGAGTCCAATCAGAATCTTTTCCATGTCAGAAGTTGAGGGCAGGTGCTAGTATAACTTGGTTTGCAAAACATCAAATCATAACCTCTAGCCCTCCTGCAGAAGATGCAAATGCTTTCCCATTTTTCTTCATGGAAACTACAACATTTTTGGTAATTTTGTGGCAGGGAACTGGGCATCACAGTCTTGTCTTTACAGTACTCTTTCCTAACTGAATTGCTTTCTGAATGAACAGATTTAAGAAACTGCTACTTCTCCCATATTTTGAAGACAGGTGAAAAAACATAGATAAAAAGGATATACTGGTAGAAACACTGAGACTGCTTTTAAAGTGTTTTCTTTCTAGACTTTTGTCTTTTTTTAGTTGTTACATATACAACAATGGGACCTTATCACATTGTTTCATTACAGTGAAGTGTGCCACGAGCAAGCCAGCTTTCTTTGCTGAAAAACTCCACTTGGCAATGAAGGTAATCTAAAGAAAAAAGCCACATTTGTAAACATGGGGTACTTTGTAAGCTGAAAAATAACAAGCTACCTAGAGCTCAGTAAGCCCTTTGTGTGATAAAAAAATCACTGCAGAAGGATATTTGGTGTATGTCTTTCTCTCCGTCTGTTTTTTTCCTTTTAAACTTCTGAGTGTCTTTCCATAGGAGGAGCTGTTTCCTGTAGTGTGGTCAGGAAGGCATTTATGCAACCAAGCATGTATCTTTTACTCTAGACAGTGACAGAAATCGAACTGGAACATTTCTTATTTATGAAATGACAAAAATATTAGTGAAAATAGAAATGCAATTACAGATCTGGACAAGAACCTTGTAGAAGTCTAATCTTTCGCGAGACATCCATGATCCTTTTGTCAAATTTAGAACCTGAGTTGAGTAAAGCAGCTGGAGATGCTGAAACAGTTCAGTATGCAGGTCTGGATCTGTAAATTCTTTTTTCCTTTTTTTTCCCTTTTTTTTTTTTTTTTCCTTTTGTTTTTCCTTTTTTTTTTTTTATTTTTTAAATTTTTTTTTTATTTTTGCTAACAGGGTGCTGGGACACGCCACAAAGACCTCATCAGAATCATGGTTTCACGCCAAGAAGTGGAAATGAATGAGATCAAAGGCTATTACAAGAGGCTGTATGGCATCTCTCTCCGCCAAGCCATTATGGTAGGTGATTTTGGAAGTCCAGCAACAGTTTTTTAACAATTCTGCTCTTCAGTCAGCATTTTATCTTGAGTAGCTCATGGTAGCTGAGTAACTCATGTTTGCAATGATTCACATGCTGGTAGAATGATTCCATTTTTTGGAGTAATGTTTTTATTACAAAAGCTATAGCAATCTGTTAGTACTGGTGCAAATCTCAGGATGTTGTGTGAAGTGTAAAACCAAGACCTGAATGGAGACTCCAGCATCCCCAAGTTCCTGCAGTTGAGCAGACATAAGGTATATTGGCAGAAGAGTAGAGACGATTACCCTATGAACTCTATGGGAGACACTTGATGCAACTTGCTGTTCATTTTGACATTTGGGATACTCCTGAAAATACCTTGTTACGCAGAAATGTATTTGGCCTGCTTTTTAGGTCTTTTAAGTAAATGAATTAAACTAATAAAAATATCTGCTTATGGGAGATAGACCACCCAATATATTTTCCAGAAAATTTCAATCAGTGAGGTACTAAAGAAAAACTAAACTTGCAAAGCAGCTTTGTGGAAGCTAGTAGACAATACTGAAAAACAAGAGTCTTGTTTGGAGCAAAAGCATACTCCCTATATGTATCAAAATTCTTTATTGATTTTTAGTGGTGTCTGCTACTTTTTCAGTTAGGTGCCAAAGATCACTTTTATTCTTCCCTAATAAATATGTGTGATCTGTAATGTGGTATGTAATTACATCACTTCATAATGTTCCAAAGTGATGACTGCATCCAAAGACCTTGAAGCATAGTTTCACTATAATAAACAATTCATGTATCTTGCCAAGTAGATTCAAATCTGGGAAAACATGGTATGTAATAATTACACTGCATACTTAGCACATATTATTTATTTTTTTCCAAGCTGAATAAGCCATCCTAAGGTGAATTGTACTGTTAGCTTGTGTTGTAGATAATCCTAGATCCAATATGTATAGTGTTTTAATATAAATGAACATTGGACATCACTGGTCAAGGAAGGCTTTTTCTCTTTATCTGGGAAAGAAAAGCTTAAGCTCCTGGGGAAAAAAATTGCCAATGCTTCTCTTCTTTATTTATGCCATGAGACCCATGCAGGTTTTTTATTAGCCTTGTCTACCTCTGCTCAGCTCTGGAAATGAATGTGTTTATTTCTAGGTCATATGAATAACTTCCATGAGGGTACTCAGTTCAAGCTCAGTCTGTGTTTAATGTGTGTGCTGTCAAGTGATTAATGTATTTAGGTGAAGGACTGATGTCTGGTACATATATATTGAATGCTTACTTAAATTCACCTAACTTGAAACCATTATCCTAACAGTTGTGGGTTTTTTTGTTCTGAAATTGACAGGATGAACTCAAAGGGGATTATGAAAACATCATGGTGGCTTTATGTGGAAATGATAATTAAGTTTCATGTTTCTGCAATGCACTCACGTCAAGTTGCTGAAGATCCTTTTGTTTGCCTCAGTTGTCTATATAAAATACAAGCTTTACACAGTGAGGTTTCTCTGGAATGGTACTTAATCCATATGTGCTATGTTGAAAATATGTAACCTAGAACGTATTTTTCAGTATCTTTATTCTGAATGGTATTAATATCTCATTGCCATTATTTGTCCAATATCAAAGAATGCTCCCAACATTGTATTTGCTTAATAATAAAAAAGTATGAAGTTTTTATACATACTAAGCAAATAAACTTTTAAAAAGAAAATTAATGTGTGGAACTTTGTATGTATGTCCTTTGTCGCTTTTCTGCATTTAATTTCAAGTTATCTGCATACACGACATGAAAGAAAATCAGTATCTTAAAAAAATAATGTAGCAATATCACGCCGTGTAACTGATTCTATGCTTTTCAATTTCACTTCGTAGGGTTTATGAAACCCAGCTATAAGAAAAATAACTAAAGATGACTTGTTAAAAAAAATCAACAATATGAAAAATCTTCTGATGTCTCTCTTGCTCCTTTTCATTACAGAGTAAATAAACCTGTTAAGTTGTGTTCACAGGAAAAAACATATCAAAAAAACCTCTTCGTAGCCCATGTAGGACTTTTACCTTTATCTGGGTAAGTTGTGTAGCATTTTATAGTATCTTTAAAGTGAAAAAACCTACTGTCACTGCTTCTACAATTGATAAAGGCAGTGTAATAAAGCAAAAGCAAGGGTCATGCACAGAAGCAAAGAAAACCGAAGGTTTTGTTCTCTGCTTTCTATCAGTAGGTGATTTCTGGCCAAGGGCTTCAGTATGGGTAGTGGCAGTGGTTGCTCTGGAAGGCAGTGTTGTAAATAACAAATGCCTCCCCTCCCACATTTCTCTTGGCTTTTACTGCTGAGCAGACTTCACATGGTATGAAATACCCCTTTGGTCATGTTCAGCATCTTTGTCAGACATGGACAGTGGGATTGAATGCACCCTCAGCAAGTTTGCAGGTGGCCCCAAGCTGTGTGATTTGCTTGATACACTGCACCAAAGAGATGGCATCCAGAGGGACCTTGACATGCTTGAGAGGTGGGCCAGTGGCCAACCTCATGAAGTTCAATCAAGCCAAGTGCAAGGTCCTACACCTGGGTACCTGGGTAGGGCAATCTCAGGCACACCTACAGGTTGGGCAGAGAAGAGATTCAGAGCAGCCCTGAGGAGAAGGACTTGGGGGTGTTGGTTGATGAGAAACTGAACATGAGCTGGCTTCACTCTGCAATCACAGCCCAGAAACCAACCATATCATGGGCTGCATCAAAAGGAATGTTATGAACAAGTTGAAGGAGGAGATCCTGCCTCTCTACTCTGCTCTCATGAGACCCCACTTGGAGTATTGTGTATAGTTCTGGTGTCCTCAGCATACAAAGGACAGGCTGAGAAAGTTGGGGGTGTTCAGCCTAGAGAGGAGAAGGCTGCATGGAGACCTCATAGCAGCCTTCCAGTATCTGAAGGGGACCTATAAGGATCCCAGTGAGGGACTGTAGTGATAAGAAAAGGGATAATGGGCTCAAACTTACATGGGAATTTGAGGTTAGGTATAAGGAAGAAGTTCTTTATTGTGAGGATGGCGAGGCACTGGAATGGGTTAATCGAAGAGATGATAAATCCTCCATCTTTGGCAGTGTTTAAGGCCAGGCTGGACAGAGCCCTGGGTGAGGTGATGTGGTCTAGTGTGAAACATTGCTAGCAAGGGGGTTGGAACTAGATGATCTTGAGATCCTTTCCAAACCTAACCATTCTATGATTCTATGAATATGAAATGAAGATGGTATCTTGATTCTGTACCAGAGCCCACTATTTTCCTTTCTCATTTAAGAAAATGCATAGAAGGGAATGATTAGTTGCAGCTGTGGCTTCCTTTAGTACTTGTGGTAATAATCATATATGTTTTGATTATATGCACATAAATATATATGTAAAATACATATGCATATAAAGCATATATGTTTTGCTAGCCTTTTTGGCATGGGCAACAACCTATTAAGTGATGCAACTTCAATGAATGAATTTTGAGGTACTACCAGTGTTGCTGGCCAGATCCTTGGTTGAAAATACCCAGAGCAAACCTGTACTTAGTGGATGGGTCATAACTAATTAACTTGTTAGCAACAGATTATTATGTCTAATGGTGAAACTTGTTTCAGTCATTGTGAAATTGAAAGGTGATGTAACTATGAAAAGGGAAAGAATATGATTTCATTAGCATAGGAAAGAATTTGTTTCTCAAGAGTGATGTTCACCAGGGAAGCCAAAAATCCATCAAAAGAGACATAGCAGTTTTTAAAAAATTGCTTCCAGTTAAAGCTGAAAAAATGACTAAAAATTTAAATTTATTTGATTTGGTCTCTCTTTTGGGTGGAGTTCAATGGGATCTCAAAAGCAGCATGTTCTTTGAGAGAGCACAGCCTAACTATTCAGTTTCAAAATGTGAGCAAATTAGCACCTTAAGTTTCATTTTGAAAGAGATGTTAGGAATTTAAGTGTGTTATTAATAGAAAAATGGTTGTTACCTGATTACAAGTTTTGCAGGACTATGCAACAGAAGGAAATGATTACTGTATGTTGCTGCATTCGAAGCAACTCTCCTAATTTTAAGGTTATTTGTAACCTTGCTCGAGGCAAGAGTAGTTGCATTTTGATTTTATTCTGTTTGTGTCTATTTCTAAAAATTTGAATGCTACTTGTTTTGAAGAAGAAGGATAAATGGAGATCTGTGTGGTGGTGCATCAGTGAGGAATCACAGGTTTACTACACCTGCAAGCAATCTGCCCCTTACGCATTCACTTCTGTCTGAGAGGCCCACATTTCAGTACAGTGAGGGTGCTACTTCCACACACACATTTAAAAAAAAACCAAAAAAACAAGCTTTTTTTTTTTTTTTGAAAAAAGAAAAGTTCTGCTTATATGTCCATGTCATAAGTGTCTTCAGTGTTAGGATGTATTTATATGACTCCTTATTTCCATGGCACCAACTGTTACAGTGCAGAAACTTCTTCAAGTACCGCAACAATTACAGCTTAGGTTAACACTTGTGAAACAGTGATTGTGCCATCTACGTTACTAACAGAAGGCTCTCTGGTGGTCTGAGTGTAAGGGAAGGGTATTTCTAAACCTAAAAAAATATTGTTTTGAGTTATACCAACACCTAAGAGACAACATGGTTTCCTGGCATGAAGAAAAACAATGATTGTCGGAAAGAGTTATCCTGCACAATTAAGGGGAGAGAGAGAGAACTAACTGGACCAGCAGAAATAAGGCAGTGAGGTTTTATGTAAATTAGTAAAAGCATCACAGAGCAATATAAGTGAAGCTGTAAGTGTAAGTCACTCTAGTCAGAATATTCTTAACGGAAAATTGGTTACCACAGAAGTCAAGTAAAAAAAGGTAATTTTTATTAGTTTGCTCTTGTCTTTCTGTTTATCAAACAACAAAACGTCAGATAAAATCACTGCAAATGAGTTTGAAATGTAAGATTGTAAGGACTCCATTCAACAGCATGCTTCTTTCTGTGCTGAGCTTCAAGCATGGGATGTCCAGAGATTCCTACAAGGGAGGGATGTTTGCAAAATTTGTGCAGCTGTTTTCCTAACTAGTGTTAGAAATTAAGCACCAGAGCGAGTAAAAATAAAAGGGGAGAAATAAAAAGTTATTTTTAAGTCTTTCTAAACATATCTGAAAACCAAATAAAAAGTCAGTCTTACCAAATTTCAACTGTAAAGCACTGATCAATACTCACTCAGGCTACCTGCAGGAAAGCTTCCTGAGGCATGGTCAGTGTGCTGGAATTTTTACCACTAATTTAGCGAAACACAATGTATGAATTTTAAAATCCTTCTTGTGATGTGAAGAAAGTAATTTATAACAGCTTACAAAAGAAAGACAACTTTCATCAAGCATGAGCAGAGGATAGAAGGAAAGTAGCCCGTCATATTTTGAACACAGATGTGCTTTCTTTTTATTTAAGAATATATTAGATTAACAGTAGTGTGGGGCTTTTTGCATTCAGCTAGGACTTCTGAAGAATGGTAGCCCACTCACTTAATGGTGAGCGGCCATCCAGCCTTTTAAAGCTTATAAAAGGGAGGTGATGGATGAAATCAAGAGGAAAGGAAATGCCTGTATGTAGGTTACAGAAAAGGCTGTAGTGAAATTCATCAGAGGGCTTCCTTGTTTTGATGTAAGTTGATGGAAAAGGAGAGAATGAAGGGGACAAAAAAAATGTGACTGGAGGATTGAAATGTGGCAATTTTTCATCATTGTACACCTGTAGCCTGTAAGCAGGAACGTATTGTGAAGACTTAGCTTCAAATCAGCCCTGTATATGACAGAATCAACCTTTGTCTTCAGTGATGCAAGACAGGAAAAGCTTTCTTAATGGATGGCAAATTTTTAGTCAGTTAGTTAGTATTGGAAAAACATTTCTTCAAGTATCGCTAATTCTTTCACTACTCTGATAAAATGCACTGGAAATGTTAAATTTGTTACATTTAAGTTACTATTATTTTATAATCAGACATACCCTGCACTAGGGATATGTGCAGAAAGGGGACATGCTTTCCCATTTTTTTTTTACTGAGAATACTCTTCTGACCCTTTTGGCTTTGCCCTGACAAAACAAATGATAAATTTGTGGGAGTCTGCAAAAAGGCGTCAGTAGGTCTCATTGGTATTTCCAAAAATTGGAGCTCTGGTGCCACCTCGTGAGTAAGCTGAGAACAAGGATGGGGGAATGTATTGCAGCAAGACCCGGTTGCAAAGAAGCAAACTTTTTGGGGCACTGTTTTCCAGGCTGTTGGGAGTAATAAAAATTAAAATAGCTCAACTTTTTGTGGAAAATAGGACTTCTGGTTTTTGTTTTGCTTAGTTTTGTTTTTCTCCACTGCTTCAATATCTTTTTTTTTCTTCTTTTGAGCTCTTGTATCAAAAGAAGGAGCAGGAAATGAACTAGAACTGGCTGATGTATTCTTAAGAGGACTGTAGTGGTTTAAGGCCAGCTGGCAGCTCAACCACGCAGCATTCACTCACTCCCCCCCTTTCTCCTCCCCGCTCCTGGAGGGATGCGAATGAGAATCGAAAGAATATAACTCCCACGGGTTGAGATAAGAACAGTCCAGTAACTGAGGTATGACACAAACCACTACTTTTACCACCAATAGTAATAATGATAAGGGAAATAACCAGGGAAGAGAATACAGCCACTCACCACCCTCTGACAGATACCCAGCCCGACCCCAGCAGTGATCTGGCACTTCCAGGTAACTACCCCCAGTTTATATAGTGGGCATGACATGCTGTGGTTTGGAATACCTCTTTGATCAGTTTGGGTCAGGTGTCCTGTCTCTGCTTCCTTGCAGCTTCCCCTCCTCTCTACAGAGCATGAGACTCAGAAAGTCTTTGGTCGGAGTAGACGTTACTGAGCAGCAACTGAAACCATCGGTGTTATCAGCACTGTTCCCAGGCTGAAAGTCAAAAATATAGCGCTGCATCAGCTACTAAGAAGAAGAAAAATGACTTCTACTGCTGAACCCAGGACAGGGACATACAAAGAAAGGTTTCGCAGAGCACCGACGGAGTTGTAGAAAAAAAAAACACAACCCAAAACAACAAGAAAAAACCCCAAAACAAAAAAAAACCCCAAAAATACAAAACCACAAAAAATAATCAAAGCCCTCTCCTTGAAGAGAGGACTTGGGATGTTGACTGATGAGTAGCTCAGCATGAGCTGGCAGTGGGCTCTCACAGTCTAGAAACCAACCATAATCTGGGCTGCATCAAAAGGAGCATGAGCAGAAGGTCAAGTGGAGTGAACCTGCCTCTCTACTCTGCTCTCATGGGACACCACCTGCAGTCTGTGCTCAGCTCTGGGGCCTCCAAAACAAGAGGGACGTGTACCTGCTCAAGCGTGTTCAGAGGAGGCCCCCAAGTTGATCAGGGAGCTGGAGCACCTCTCCAATGGAGACAGGCTGAGAAAGTTGGGCTCACTCAGCCTGGAGAAGAGAAGGCTCCAGGGAAACTTTCTAGCAGCCTTCCAGAGCTTAAAAAGGCCTAAAAGGGCCCCTTGAAAAAGGGTTTTTTACAACGGCATGTAGTGGCAGAACAAGGGGGAGGGTCTTTTACTATTCTCGTTTCAAACTGCTTAGTGCTTTTTTGCTTTCCACATTAAATGATGTGGGTCATTATTAAAAATTGCCATTTGATTTTTCCAAACATCTGGTGAATGTAAACTGGTGAATGAACAGAAAGTCTGGTCATCTTAACGCTCATTTTAATCTATTTTAATTTTCTTCCACCGCCTCTTTCCATATTCTCACCTATGCCAGAACTTGGCTGCTAAGATACTGACAAATTAGTTTCTTGGAAGGCTATGTCAGACTTTAAGTCTAATTGAATTGTGAAAGTTCTTCCGATATTTTATCAATTTCACAGCAAAGAGCTCTACTCTTTGTAGAGCCTTCCATGTTTGATTATGAAGGTTATTATGAGATTTTTAATATATTTTCTATGTGCCTTACATTTCAGTTAGCATGAAGTTATTGACATATAAACATGATATCTGAACTGATGACCCGTACAGTAAGATTCCATGGGATATAGACCTAGAGGGCAGGGGGGCCCAAGACTCTTAGTTGATAGTCAAGGATCACCTGCTGCAAGCTCAGAAGCGATATATCCCTACTAGAAGGAAGTGCTGCAAGAGGGACAGGAGACCCCTTTGGATGGATAAGGAGCTACTGAGGAAAATTCAAAGGAAAAAGGAGGCTTATGAAAGGTGGAAGCAAGGACAGGCGGCCTGGGAAGAATACAGGGATGTTGTCTGGAAAGCTAGGGACCAGGTTAGGAAAGCTAAGGCCCAGTTAGAGTTCAACTTGGCTAGGGATGTTAAGGACAACATGAAGGGATTCTATAGGTGCATTGCAAATAAAAGACAGGCTAGAGACAGCATGTGCCCTCTCCAGGAGCTATTGAGAGAACTGGCTATCCTGGATTTGGAGAAGGCTGAGGTTCTTAATGAGTTCTTTGCCTCAGTCTTCACTGGCAAATGCCCAGACCACATCACCCAAGTCTTGGAAAGCAGACGCAGGGACTGTGAGAATAAAGACCCTGGACTCACTGTAGGAGAGGATCTGGTTCGAGACCATCTTAAGAACCTGAATGTCTACAAGTCAATGGGACCTGATGAAATCCATCCGCAGGTCCTGAAGGAGCTGGCAAATGAAGGTGCTAAGACACTGTCCATCATCTTTGAAAAATCATGGCAGACAGGTGAAGTTCCCAACTACTGGAAAAAGGGAACTATAACCCCTATTTTCAAGAAGGGGAAAATGGATGAGTTGGGGAACTACAGACTAGTCAACCTCACCTCTGTGCCTGGCAAAATCTTGGAGCAGATTCTCCTGGAAGGCATGCTGAGGCACATGAAGAACAACAAGG
>JAOEHY010001163.1:0-20341 GCA_025447955.1 Psilopsiagon aurifrons
GGTGGCATGGTTTAGTGGGAGGTGTCCCTGCCCATGGCAGGGGGTTGGAACTGGATGATCTTAAGGTCCTTTCCAACTGTAACTATTCTATGATTCTATGCATCCACACAAATTAAAAAAAAAAAAGAAAGATGTTCAGATAAAGGACACAAACTTGCACATTTTCAGGCTTGAAAGAAGCCTGAATTAGAGGATTAGGAAACATTAGCTGACAATGTTCTACTACAGTAGTAAATTATTTCATAAGTGATTGCTACAGGGTTTAATTGGCTTTGTTTTCAGTCTATTTTCTATTAAGAAGAACCCTCTTGACTGTACCAGAGACAGGGTAAGAGATTGCTACAGAGATCTTGCTGTGGTTTCTGTGTCCCCAGGATAACTTTCTGACCTGCATGAAAAAGCCCTTTCACTCCTGTGTCCAAAATGCAAGAAAAAGGAGGAAAGAATTTAATTAATTAGGAACAATAAAAGAGCTTTCATTAAAAGTCATGAGGCAAAAGCTGTCCCCAGCCCCAGGAGACAAAGATCTGACGTGCTCTGGAGCAGACTCCTGTGAGTCAGCTGGCAGGAGAAACGCATGCACACTGTGCAGCAGCATCCTGTGCCTGGGGTGCTGCCTCATGTCCCGTTGCAGACCAGCAGAATCTGACCTCCATCCCATGCTACAGATTCAAATCTCTACCCACAGCCTGTGGCACGTACAATCCCTCCCTCTGTATGTGCAAGCAACCATTTTCAGGTTTCAGGCCTAAGGCGTTTTAAATTTCTTGCACAAAGCACATATTTTATATCAACATAACATTCACTTTTGGTTTTCAAATGCTGATGGGGCTAACATACTGATCGTTTGCCTGCCAGGTTATTTTCTTACTTACCATATGCTGGCTGTGAAGTTTTTCCAGAAGGGTGTTGTCTGTGCCTTTGGGGAATCGACTCTCTTCATTCACCAAAGCCAGTAGACCCAGTTTCTACAGCCAGACAAGAGAGGGGCTTTTACAATCATTGGAAGCTCTAATTACACAGCACCAAGCCAAGAACTGGAGATCTGGACAGCACACTGAGCAATAACCCCTGAGTTATACCCAGCAAAGCTTGAACTGAAAGCAGAATTCTGGCCAGTCAATGCATTTAGCATGCAGAAGATAAGTGGGGATTATTTATTAAAAATTCACATTAAGGTTTTACTTAAACTCTGCTCCCTGTCTAAAACTACAACACCCTCCCTAAGCTTACTCTTAACAATGAGCAAAGATCTCTTTTCTTGAGCTGGGACTATGGCTAGAACAGCTTATACTTTTGCCAGGTCATGATGGGAAGAGGGTCTAAGCAACTATCTGTTTTTAAAAGCAGGAAACCCTAGGGAAAGTTTCAAGAAAATCAGCAGTCCCCACTGTGATCCCTGGAAACTGTCACGGATAACCGCTCACCTTCTCGATAAGGTCCAGGCACTCTGCATTATCCATCCAGTCAATGGCTTCCCAGTTTATCCCTTCCCTGACAGTCAAGAACAAACAGAACAAAGATGTGAAATGCAAGATCCAATGCCTTGAGGTGCAGAAGAACAGAAATAGCTGAGCAAGGCAGCTGTCCTGGGACTCAAGACGATTTGCAGGAATTAGGCTTTGCCATGTATGAGGAAAAAGAATAGCACACATAAAATACACTGGCTGTCACAAAGAGATGGATGTAGGAGACAGTCTTTCTTATCCATCCCAGCATTTTAGACAGATGCTTATATTGTAGTCATTCAGCAAATTCCATACCAAGCAGTAAGAAATTGTAGTTGCTCTCAGTTGTTTATTCAGGATTGATGAGCATCAGACTAAGTGGTGGTGATGATGGACTGTTTGTTATACAGCTTCAAGAGTCAACTGCTTACCCACCAATCTGGAAAGCAGGCCTGAAGCACATCCACCAGAAGACTGAATATTCATGGGTCCAGCAGAAAAAGAGACAGGAGCAACTTTTCAGGGAGAGTTTTGAAGAGAATGAGACAGATAAGCTTTAGCCTGACATGCAGGGGACCTGCAGGGTGGCTTTGCATCTTTCAGAATGAGAGCTCAGGTAGGCAAGCAATGTGATAAGCATGCTTTGAAAACTATGCATCTAATTCTGTAAATCTGTGCTGAATGTGTATTCCCCTCTCTTACCACCTTCTTACACTCCTACAATACAGGCCATTTCTGGTTTCAGAATTCAGAGGAGCCTGGGAATAACTTGCTCAGGAATCCAAGGAAGACTACAGGCTATGTGTGAAGCTACATTCTGATTCAGACACCTTTCAGGTGAAGGCTGACATTTTGAAGATAGCAAAGCTGCTGACTACAAACCTTTCAGCCTTGGCTTTGCACTTTGAGGCTCAAAACATTCAGAAACTTGTGGGCAACAACTGGAAGCAACAAACTTGAATAATTCCTAAAGAATGGAAAGAACTATCTATCCCTTACAGGGAACCACTTCATGACAAAAAGATATCAAGTCACAGTGTTTCAGATTTTTGCAACAATGGGTGTCAGAGGAGCCATACATGTTTACAAAAAGATGTCTTGGATTCCTCCTAAAGGCATGACGACCTTCCCGAATTGAAGGGAGCAGAGTTTTCTGAAGCAAATCAAAATCACAAGTGAATCAAGATGTCTCTACTGCCACAGATCCCTTGTCTAATCAAATGGTGAAATTCATGGGACTATTTACTAAACCTGAGGAAGAAGAGCAGATACTCTTAAAGATGGTAAAGATGGTCTTTAAACACCTCATCCTAGAATAACTTGATGAATAGTCAATAATAAAATTCTCTGGTTCTTTTCAAAGTTCAGCCACAGAAGTTACACTCCTATGTAATCATCGGGAAAAAATCTTTTGTCACTATGGTACCATTCTCAACATAAGCTTCCTGCAGTGGTGGAATTGGCCTGAGAAGTGAGTGCATAAATAGCCTTGCAGTTTTGTAATCTTTAGAATTTCATGAATTGCCTATTCAACTGTCTCCTTTTACAAGGCTGTTCTCATTTGCCCTCACTGACCCTATTCAATTGCTTCATTCACAAACATAAAGGCTACTGTTGCAGAGCAAGAACAGAAGTATTTGCCTAGCAGCCTGCTCCAGAAGTAGAATTAATCTAGAACATCCCAGGTAGTTCACAAAACACAATCCAATATGAAGCCCACAAAAGTGAAACAGCTGTGCCGAAGGCCCCATGCTCTTTAAGCTCAGGAAACAGCCTGAATTAAATATCCTTGATGAGGAAAAGAACCCTTTTCATACCATAGGAATCTCTAGGACAGAAAGACTTGTCAGATGTCTAACCATTTATCTTTAGGGACTTTACTTTTTGCACAGCGAGACTGCAGCTGCATAACACCACTATTACCTTAGGTAAAACATTACTGAAATCAGAAACAAGGCCAGTGACAATGTATTCTAATGGGCTAAAGCCCACAATCTTCTCATTCGGCTGAAAGACAGAAGGGAATCTGGACTTTCTAAATTCTACAAGAGAGAAAGCTTTCGCTTGGAGACAAGTGACCTACTTATGCTGGACCAGCACAGAGACACATCCACAGTCAGGGTTGCACTAAGGCTCAGCTTCCTTTCCTGCCACAGTGGCAGGGACCAGGCAGCACAAAGGAGGAATGATGTCCTCCATTCAACTGTCCATTAAAGAAATAGAGCCCCCACTCCCTCTGTTTGTCACCTGTTGTACTCCAGCTGCTCCAAGGAGAAGATGTGTTTGTTGAAATATTCCTGGAGTTTCTCATTTGCATAGTTAATGTTAAACTGCTCAAAACGATTCACCTGTAAGAAGAAACAAAGATAATAAAGCTTAATTTAAGCTGCCCTCTAAAAGAATCTATAACAGCAATGGGGAAGATGTCAGGTGTGGCTAGAATAAAGCCAGAAAGAATAGAGGCAAAGGGTGTCGGACCTGAGGAGGACAGTATGGCGAGATGCCCTAGAAAAACAGCTTTTGTAGCTCATGCAAGGTTCATTCAGTAGGTCTAAATGGTAGTAAAGGATGCTGAAGACAATCACATTTCTCTTCTTCTTAGGAAGAAAGAAATATAATACCATAAGTGTTAGGTCACTAGCCTTGCTCTTCTGTGAAATATCAGAGCAGTCACTATACGGCTATTCAGCATGCATCGCTCATCAGCTGCAGTCAGAAGCATTACACAAAGATTCTCAACACAAAGCAAAACAGATGTGAACAAACAACATGCATGTAGAAGTTGGGCATTTAATTTATACACAGTTAGAAATTCAGTATTATCTATCACAGTACATTTTAGGGCCTGTGTCACAAACCAGACCCTGAACATCAGTCCACATTAACACAGGTGGCAGATATGGGCAGCTAAATATATCTTGCTGCTTCCAGGAGTAAGTGGCAGTGGAGACACCTAGGATGCTCTATCCTAACCTAAACAGGACACAAACCAACCAAAATTCCTTCCTGCATGGGCTGACATCTCCCAGACCAACCCACCCTGCAAAGACAAAATCCTGACCTGAAAGTTCTCAAAGCCGAAAATATCCAGGATGCCCACAGACTTAAAGTTTTCCTTGCCTTTGATCTTCGTATTAATCTTGCTAATGAGCCATGAAAAACATTGGGAATAGAGCGCCATAGAGAGGGAGTCCCTGGAGTCAGCTGCCTGTAAATAGAAAAAATGAGTCACAGGGAGAAGTGAAGGCATAAGGGGCACCATGAATCTCTATGGGACTTCAGGTTCTTCCTCTCCTCTTCAGATATCTGTATTGGTTGTGTATGGTGCAGTGTTTATATGCACAGCCAACAGTCTGCAAATAGCCCATCCACACACAGACGTACCATGCATGACCTTTGGGTAACTGAACTTGAGAGGCTGAAGGAAGAAGCAAATTCACTGAAATCTTTTGGAACAAGTGCTGGGGCAGGGAAGGTGGCAAAATACCTCATGACTAAGCCTGTAGCAGTCAGTTGCATCACCTGAGCAAACATTTGCAGTGACAGGCAAGGGATCTCAGTTCAGTACTCCTATTAGAGCTGTCAAATGGGTGTCTGCTCAGTTTTAAAACACTGGTAGTGCAGGATTTAATAGAGCATTCTGGCACCAAGCTACCCTCAAAAATCCCCTTCCCAAAACTTTCCTGCAAACACCATTATCTTACTGCAGACCAAGGAGACTGGCCAAACAGCCAGGACACATGCCCCAGAATATCATGGGCTGAGAGACCTTTCCAGAGCTGACTCAACATCTCATGCAGTGATCATAAAAGAGTGTCACAAGTGGAAAAAAAACCCTTGAATTGTGATAGCTAACAGGCAGTAAATAGTTGGGTGTATGCAAGTGTGCAGATCAATGTCTGAAACAGAACTACTGAAATATCAAGCAAAAGCCTACTACTTGATAGCTGTAACAGGAATGGGCTGGTTCTAAATTTTGGTGACATTTAGACTAAACAAAAGAGACACATCCAAATTCCTCATTTAATATAGAGACATGAGACAGAACGACAACTTAAGAGCTGATTGCACGTTTTCCTTCTGCACACACACTATTTAAACTGGGAAACCAGTGTTTAGGGTCCTCGAAAGAAGAGGAAGCCGAAACTAAGGGTTCCCAAATATAAGACATGATCGCAGAGAGCAGAAAAAGGGGCAAGGAAAGCAGATGGCAAAGACCTTGACTGGAAGAAAGATGCATGAAGTGGAGAAGGATCCTGGAGATCAGAGGCATGTGGAGACAAATGTCAGGGTGTGTCCAAGGACCTTGGCTGGTAGTTCCTGAGACTGGTAACTGCAAGGAGCTACACAACATGAAACAACACAACTTTCTGCCCAGCCCTGCTGGACAAGCAGCAATCTGCCAGCTGGGCAAAGAAGTTGGCATCTAATCAATGTAATGCTGAGGGGTAAGCCTGCAAGTATGTGAAATAATCAAGTAGTGTAAAAGCTGTAATCTGGTCATTTCAGAAATAAACTGCAGTATCTAGGTTGTTCACTGTCTCACCTGTGACACCAAGTTAATCCCTTCAGTAGGCCTGACAAGTAATGACAGACTTTCTAAATGCACCCTCATCCTCTTCAGTTTTGCAAGCCCGAGTAATGGGACCTCTTCCCTTCTGCTTTGTTAATGGCACAGGCCAACTGCCTCTGAATTCTCCCAGCCCCTCTCAGCAAGCTCCTGAGGCACAGCCTGCAAGACCCTCCTTTTCACCCAATCTCACCTATTTTCTGCTCCGTTCTATTCCTGGGTTGTACCTTGCCTCCAGCAGACCAAGGCTGAGAACACACAGCAACCTCTCTTCTCCACAGAAGAGAACATTTTAAAACATGGGCACACATGCCTTTTCTGAGTATTTCTTCTCTCTACCAGATGGTCTGTCTTATTAGTTGGGACTGAGGATACCCTCAAGGCCATGCCTCTCTACTGCCTCTGGCTACACAGCAAGTTGGACTAATTTTTCAAGAACAGCACCTCCTCATCCATCTGTAAGCAAAACCGCTTTCCCCACAATACAGCTCAAATGAGATTCTCAAAGGCTCCTTTCATCCTCCCAGCTTTGCCTGCTTTCAGACCACTGCATCTATTCAGCCCACTGAAATGTCAAAGCTCAGATGGGTAACAAGCCCATTACATTATAAGAAATCCCTGGCAGCTTTATCAATGCAATTCCACAGCAAGCGGGAATAGGTGGGCACCATACACAAGGTTTTAAGCAGGAACAGTCTGTACAGGCCCAGTGTTCAGAGCAACGGGCTCACCCACTGAAGACAGATAAGTACTAGCATCCAATTGCATTGTAATGATTTTCTTGCAGTCTTAGTACCACACTGGGCTGCAAAGCAGTAAGAGTGGAGCCCAACATGCACAGATGTCAGGAACAGCTATAGTTTAAGGGAAAGCTCTGTTCTGGGAGAGTTTTGTAAACCCTACAACTACGCACTGTTGCTCTGGACTGCATAAGGTGTCTCTGGCATTATTTGTTATCCATCCTTGTACAATGATATAGAAAGTTGTAGCTTATTTAGAAGAGATAGCTGAGAAGAGAAACTGTGGTACTGGATACTGAGGGTATCTACCACAGACTGTATACTAAAAAATATTTTCACACAATTACATTGCAAAGAAAGGTGACAGAGTATGGAAAAAAAGATACAATTTCTTAAAGGCAAAGCTTAGTTTGTGATATATTAGCAGGTGTGTTCACGGCAAGAAAAGAACCCTAACTATTTTATGATTCTATGACTACTCTACTGTAACAAGCACTGCTGAGACTTCAGCTTGAACACGGCGTCCAGTTAGGGTCACTCCACTTCTTGAAAGATGTGAGAAAACAGATAGAGAAGAAGAGATTTAGAAAATGACTTACAAGGAAACATCGAAGGAACTGGATTGTTTAGCTTAGAAAAGAAAACTTCACATGAAAAACTTCACAGAAGCAGAAGCTTATAAGGTGGACAGCTGGGATGTCAAAGGTAATTTAGATACAAGGAAAATCTTTTCAGCTCCAGACTCCACTGCAGCTACAGCAGGATACTTAAAGAGGCTGTGAAATTCCTTCCATGGGAAATCTGAAGGAAAGTTAGACAGATATCCATCAGAGAGCCTAGTAACTCTGGTTTCTCTGCCAGTGTAGGGGTTGGATTGATAACCCTCTGCAGTCCATGCCAGCACAAGATTTCCATTATGGATGTTCAATTTTGTTATAACATGAAGCTTCTTCCATCCTAGTAATATTGTTCCCTGTTGACCAGCATCTTGCATTTTATTAATGACAAAAGATTTTCAACAGCTATCTGTGCATGGACCTAAAACACCAAGAGTGCCCTCAAGTGATCAGCAGCACAAGTTAAAATTAGTCAGCACAACACTGTAATGAACCACAGAGAAATGTAATAGATAAGCAGGACTGGCTCCAGCACACAGTACAGGTTCAGAAGATGAGAACTACATATCAGTTTATTCGGTCCCTTTTTGCAGCTGTATGGATACACAAAGAAGCTACTGAGGGGTAACAACCTACCATCTGCCTGATGGTTCATGGTAACTGTGTGCAAGCTTTTTTTTTTCCCAATAAATGGCACACATGCAATTACCACAAAACATCTGATCTACCTTCTGCATGACAGAAGTGTGACTAATTGCGGGTGGGTGAAGGTGAATTAAAACCAGTATCATGCACTGTGATTTGCAAGTGAACTCCCCTGTAAAGCCTGAAAAAGCATAGTCAACTCTGGGACCTGAACAAGGGCAAAATACTTGAGGACACAGCTGAGCACCTGTGGGGTGTAATAGGAAACCTTAAAATTAAATGGCTGACACAGGAGGAAGAGAGAGGGTCTGGAAATGCAGAAATGGCTGAAGTAGCAGCATACACTGAGCACTTACCTGCTCCACAGTGAGAGGGGAGCTGATCTCTTCCCCACGCAGAATCATGGACCTCTGTGTCAGTACTTCAGAAAGCTGAAAGGCGTCTAAGCCCAGGAGGTCACTGGCAATGTTCAGCACTAATAACAAAGGAGGGGACACTTTTTTCTTCTGCATGGATCCCCATCATTCATGGGGGATCCATATTCTGCAGCTCAGCAAGGAAATCCCAGGGACTTCTACAAGGCAAGTGACTAAACCCCAGCACAAAACACACTCCCCTTTACTTAATTCTCATTGGCATAGCCAAAGCTGTAAGCTCCAGTATAAGGTAGGGTCAGCATCTGTACTGGCTACAGTCAGACACTCATGTAAGTCAGCCTCTCTGCTGACAACCAGAAGAGCAAAGCACTGTGTAAGGATCAGCACCAGTAAAATATTTATTGAATGAGAAGACATGTTTTCCTAAGGGCACAGTAGTGCAGCTTGAGAGTGGGATTACTAAGCGTGGATGTCAAGAAGACAGGCAATTAACTTAAGGCTTTAAGCATTTGTAATATATATTTATTGCTTCTGTCTGTTTAGGGATTCACATTACCAGACCAGCTCAGATTGCGTAATTGTAACACAGTGCACACGAGCAGATATTCAAAGGAAGATGTAGGAAAGTCTCTTAACAGACCACTTTCATCTCAGACTCCTTTCTGTTCTCATTTCTTTCAGCTCTTTCAATGCAAAGAAGAAATCATGAGACTGAAGTCAGTCTGAAAGTATCCAGGACAACAAACAGATTACATGGCCACAGCCCAACTAAATCATGTCAGTGGTTTAGAGCCATGCATCCTGTGGCAACGCTTTTGCAGAGTTAAACTGCAGAGAACCTGCTGGCAAAGGCACTGCAGACCAGCACAGCAGAGGGAGAAAGGTCAATGGAGTGAGCTTTAGTGGGAGCCTTAAGGGGCTTTGTATGGTCTTCCTAGTTGCTAGGGTCCAACTCACCTGCTTTCGTTGTGACCTGTGCCCCACCAGCTGTCATGAATTCGACATTTCCCAAATGAAGTGTGCCAGAAAGAAGTTTGAAGATGTCTCTGATTTCTTCAGTGCTGAAGTCCACCACCTTCATGGCAGTCTAAGCAAAACCACAACTGCTAATGTTGGCTGTACATATAGCCAGAGTACAATGCAACCACCACAGCAATATCCAACCCGTGTAAGATGTAAACCTCAGAATTATATTAATCATGAATCAGTGAAATTTAATGGCACAGACCCTCTTTCAGCGGCTCATCTATCAGTGATCTTCACTGTCTCCTATTCTCTCCACCATTTACTCTGTCCCCATCTAAAGCAGGTGGGTATTTGCCCTATCCTCAAGCTGGACTTTGCTGCTGCTGTTGCCTGTCATAGGAAGAACATGTCCATGCTTGTGTAAGGAAATCCCTTCCTGAACACTGGCAGTACAGGTTATAGATGTCACTGGATTGCTTCTACATTCTGCTTTATTGTCTTCCCTGAAGGACAGATCCATATAATATACTCAATTTGATCCAGGGTAATCCCCATAACTTCCTCTGGTTTAGAATAATAGATTTATGCAGCAAGATTTAAAACCAGGCTTTCAGCACTGACTGCTAGATGGTTAAAAACAGGTTACCAGATAATAAGCAAGTATGGTACATTCCCTTTGTCCCAGTTCATGCATGTGAGATTCGGATCTTAGGGCATAAATTGACTTTGAGAGGTACGACCTAGTTTTCATGCATCCACCCTGTCAGTGGGGCACTTCAGGATTCTAGTTCCCTTCTTTCCCACAGGTGTCTCCTCAGCTGAAGCACCAATCCCGTGTTGCTGTTGAAACCTCTGCTGTGCAGGAGACACCTCTTTCCCTTAACTCATACTTACGTAGGAGCTACTGAAATCCTAAGCTGACTCCTCTCACCTTGCCTATCTGGTTTCAGCTACATTACTAAGGCCCTTGGGCCAAGAAACCACTTACCAAACAAAAAATGAATTGCATACTCATCCTGCTAAACCCATAGCCTCTGGTAAAGTTACAGATATCTACTGAAATCTGTGTGGTATTTCAGGTGATACAACTTTACCAGAACACTTCAGGAGAACACTGCCTTCGACCAAACTGTTCCTCTTCTAATGGTCAATGTGAGATTTCCTGCATCAGGCCATCTAGAGGGCTCCCAGGAACCATTATGGGTTGGAGTTTATGGTCTCCAAAGCCTCCATTAATCTAAATTATTACTCATCCTTGACTGCTTCCCAAATACACACAACCCCTCCCCAATTTCTGTAGAGACAAAACAGTTTCTGAGCCTTGTTTTTTTCCATAAAAAGGTATAGCTGAGTTTCAGACTGGTTGAACACCATATTTTGTCTTAGGATAAATAAATTCTTCCTGTGGGATCTAGACCCCGCAGCATGTTTAACCCATGAGACTGTGCTCAGAAGTTCAGGAAGAGATAGGACAGGACTCACCATGACCTTACTGAACATCTCTACATCATTCAGGTTCTCATCAGCCACACAGCCAGACTGGTTCAAGTAGTGGTAAGTCTCTGGCTCAGAGAGAAAGAGGCTCTCTGCAACAGAGGAAAGAGAAGCAGGGAGGAGAAAGACAACAATTTATTTAGCAATCAGCCTTTTCATTCTATGACCTTTGACCCCCAAAACAGTGCATATGTTTATCACAGGGAGAATTCATCTGAACAGATTCCAAATCCCTCAAAATCTACACCTACACATTGAATGCACTGGGGAACGAAAAGAGTAGGGTGTGTGGTAACAAAACTTGAATATGGTATGTAAAATGATTTAGAACAGTCAAATCCCGAACTGCAGACTTGCAGAATAATGCTTTAATACTGAATTGACTTGGAAAAATAACAGAAGATTAAATTCAGTCTCACATAGTGTACAGAAAAATAGTCTTAACCATACACATAAAGACCTCTAAGTCAGGTATTACCCCTTGAGGCAGAGTTCCAAGACTTACAGTAAGATTTCTAAAGATACCATGTCATTGCTGAGCAACAGTCAAAAACTGAATACACTTCAGTTCCTTCAGTTTTAGAAGGAACACAGAACTAAACACAAAACCAGAATTAGGTCTCTGTACATATCTATACCACAATGTCATCTTAAATGATATCTACATGTTTGATCCCCATTTTGAAAAAGACAGAGGAGAACTGAAAGATAGATGGAAAAAGGAGACAAGGATGATCAAGTACTAGGAACACATTACAGATGGGGGAAATGAAGCAGCCTGGGACACCAGCTTGGAAAGAGATGGGGAAGAATAGCAAAGATCTGCTGAAGAAAATAATCTAGTTTGTATGCTTTCTCTAAGCACTTCCTGATAACCATGTTCTCTCCTTTTCTTGTAGATGGATCTGTGAGCAGACCTGTGTAGCCATTCCTGCATGAACTCTTCAGAACTGTGTAGCCCTACTCCCACTCTGTGTCAGGCCCAATTCTGTCTGATTATCCTAACATACACAGAATAAAAGTATAAGGAAGTTCCCCAGTTCCTCAAAACCAGACTGCAACTGTAACATGTTCCTGTCCACCTATGTGACCTCTTCAGCAAGAACGCCAGTGCTCAGCAGTGCCAAGACAGCTACACACAAGTGTCGTTAAGGGGCTGCTGTACTACCAAGAGGATTCTTCCACTGCTTGCATCTGCCTCTTCCTCTGCATGCCCTCTTCCAGACCCACCTCTCCCTTCTAATGTACAGAGCCATAAATGCTTTATTCAGATACTAGACATGTTTTGACTCTAGTCCTGCATCACTGCTGATCTTTCTAATTCTTCTGTCTCCTCTTACCTATACTGAAGGTTTGTTGTATGTCTGTCTCTCCAACATTTGAACTTCCTGAACAGTTCCCATCAGCATCTGAATCAAGAGACTTCACTCTTCCTTTGCCTCTAGCTAATTGCATTACCTCATCACAGTTGCACAGACTTTTCCCTCCAGCTCAGAATGCCTGAATTGTCTTTCCTCATACATTTCTGTCATCCTCAGCCTATTTCCCTCAAATCTCCTTTCTGTTTCCTACTAAATCACCATATGGCCTTCAAGAAAAAGTTATATATCAAGTACCTGAAATATCCATGCTCTGACTGACTTACACCTTTCTCAGATGCTGGACTGGAAAAAGGACAGAGCCATACTCCAGAAAATGAAATTACCTTTCTGCTCCTTGCTCACACCAGCTAGAAGAGCATAAAAGATGTGGTAGTTCCTCTCTCCAGGGTTCTGGTGTACCACTCTGTTCTGAAACAAAGAATACAGGAGTAGCCAGTAGAAAGAGATTGCACTTGTGGTTGCAAAGGCAAAGAGAGGACCATGATACAAGTCAGTCTCCAGGGCCAGTACACAAGAGAGGCTTCTTCCAGTTCAGTGATGGTGTTGTCTAATTAAGGTCTACACATCAAGATCTTGTCATGTGTGGCTGTGCAACCAAGCTCTGAACTCAAAGTGTACACACATGGACAAACTGAACTTTATCAGTTCTGGCCCCACTACTCAGTGGGTTCTGGTATTCAAAGTAACCTACATCAGAGCAGAGATGTCTGCATTTTGGAGTTGTAACCCCATATTCCTCTCTATGGAACTGAGTTTCCAGGTATTTGTTCCCTCCCCTTTTACCCTTGGTAAACAGCTTTTTCTTGAAGTTTCTCTGTAATGCACACTGTTTATAAAGGGAGGAAAACAGGCTCTGATAGATAAAGAACAAGCATAGTTCCTTCACTGTCCTCTTCAGTTGTGACAGTTGCAGTAGTATCACCTAAAAAGCTAATGCTTATGTGCTGTGACAGAGGCAGCATTGTCCTGGAGGAGATTTGGCACTGCTCCACCATACTGCAAGGACAGGGCTCACGCAGCAGTCAGTAGATGTGATACCTACCTTTTCCAGTAAATCTGAACAGCATGTTAGGGAAAAACCATCTAAATAACATATTCACAGGTCTGCTGATAGCTGGCAAAAAATCTTCAAGACACATTAGGATGAACCCTGTAACAAGTAACAAATTATTAAATAATTGACACTTCGGAAAGTGGAACAAAGAGTGGTCCCAAACATCATCTCAGATCCTCTTTACTCCTTATCCAAGGAAGTATCATGTGAAAAAGATACATTTAAAAGAGTAGGGTCAGACAGAGCATAGGACCTGCACGATGGTGAGGTAACCTTACAAAGGATGAACCACATTAGGGACACCTAAAAAGATAGAGATGACACTCTAATCTGAAAGTCTCTATTGCACACAGTAAATCTTGCATCAGTTCTCACTGCCTCTACAAGAGATCACCATCTTTAATCTACTAAGCACAAAAAGCAGAGACTAAACAATCCAATCCTGTTATTTACAACAACAGTAAATTCATCTGGTTGCTACTCCAGTGGAAATCGGTGTGATTTGTGGTCATCAGCAGCTTTGAATATCAGCATCAAGAAATGCAGCCAGGGCAGCTTTAGCTGCCTCATGTAGACAAAAGATAGGTCAAAGTCTTTGTGAGAAGAGTACATGGCCATACAGGGAAGACAGTGGTCATAGCACAACATAATTTGACTATATCCAGTCTTCCCTGTCCTTGTCATTTGAACAGGCTCCTCAGGGAAGTGGTCATGGCACCAAGCCTGTCAAGAGTTCAAGGAGCATCTGGATGATGCTTTTAGTCATGTGATTCTGTTTTTGGTAATCTGCAAGGAGCAGGGAGTTAGAGTCAATGATCCTTACAGGTCCCTTCCAACTCGAGATATTCTATGATTTTATGATTAGTGTTCCAAGGTCCATTGGAGATGGGCAGACCAAAACAAGGAGTCATCATTAGCCCTCTAAATTCTTGTTCCCTGCATCCAAATATTGTGCAGAATATACCGATTCTTAGCTTGGTCTCACTTTTCTAGATTGTGAATTCACAGGCAGACCTAACGCAAGGGAACAGTCTTCTGTGAACAACAGGATGCAATCAACATGAGGCATTTTCTTAGGCAGCAAATTCTAAGGATATATCAAGAGTCATGACTGCCAAGTGAAAAGCCAGACTATGTGTCCCTACCTAATGTAATACCTAGACAAAAGGTTTCCAGAGTTATGGGCTGCAGAGCCACAAAAAACATTTCCCTCTTTAAGCTGCAAATTTTTCTCACAGTTATAAACTGGCTTTGAGAAACTGTGATGAGAGATTTCCTGACCCACTCTGAGCTCCTCATCTTCACTCACTCCACCCATTTCTGCTCCACTGAAGAAAAGGATACAGTCAGTTACTCGGCCTCCTTGGATGTGTCCATGTTGAGAGAAGTGCAGCTGGATGAACTTGCCAAAGCGGCTGGAGTTGTTGTTATAAATGGTCTTTGCATTTCCAAAGGCCTCCAGAATGGGACTGCAGAAACAAGGCAATGAAGATATGATTGGTGATGAGATACCATGAAAACAAAGCATGTGCCCAGCCCTTTACCATCTGCACAGTGTGCACTGCCATGCGAGATTAATCTGTTACAGCATCAGACTGGACAAGCAGGAAGAGCTCAAGGGCAAGGAAGGATGGCAAGAGCAATTAAACACTCTGCTAGATTAATTTTGAACCTTTGGGATTGGAGTTAATTAAATCAGTCCCCAGTGAATATGGACTGCTGGCTGATGTTCACGCTGTCGAGGGCGTTCCTCACCAATGTGGCTTCAGGAAATGAAAGGAGGCAAGACCCGGTCAGGTATGTGCTTAACACAGCTGCATCCCATGATACGGGCCTGTGGTTGTGTTTTTTTCCCAGGATTTTCAGAAGCATCAAACACATAGGGCAAACACTCCACAGGTTTAAATCACATAGTGCTTTGTTTCTCCTTCTGTCTTTGAGAGAGAAGACAGTATAAACCACCACTGAAAATCAGAAACAAACATTTTCAAACTATCAAACAAACAGTACCAAACTGATTTGTTTGGTACTAGAACACACAAGACCTTATTTAAATCTTACTTAGGCTGGTACAAGCCACATGGTTTCCAAGTAAAGGGACTACATACACACACTATAGATTTGAAACCTTAATTCTAAGAGAGACACATAATCCACTTCAGGAAAAAAACGTTGAGAAATAATCTACCACTAAATTACAGACAGGTGATGAACTAAAGAATCCTGTCTCCTGGTCACCTTCCTGTCTTCAAGGAGGTTCATACAATATGGAAATGGGTGAGTTAAAATGCAGCTCAGCTCCTGCTCCACAGAACAGTAAAAGGGAAAGCTCAAAGCATTCAAACTGACATGCTGAATCAAGGATTAAAATATTCATTTTTGCAATTTAGCCAGTTCTAAAATAATCTGAAGGCCTGACAAGCAAGGAGCCATGGAGATGCTACAAGAACAAGCCTGCATGTGGGTCATGTTTATTTTTAAAGCATGAAGTTTTTAACAAAAATTCTTGCTATTATCACCCTGAGAAATACTGGCTTTTTAAACATCTCTATCCATTCACCGTGTGGTTCTACTGAAGACAGGGGCAGATACAGGATTATTCACAAGTGAATAATTATTAACATGACAAATAATCACAACTAGAGATACCACTGGAGATTGTTGAAAGCTTTAGGCCTTGCAAGTGGCAGCTAAGTGAGAGCTATGGTTAGGAAAGGCACAACAACCTTCAGGAAACTTCAGGCAGTACTGTTCTAATTTATCTCTTGAAAACATCACTTTAAAGAAACATAAGCATAGAAATCAGATTGCTCCATTATAATAGTTTATAACTATAGAAATCTCAGTCATAGAAATCTGTGCACACGATCAGGAGGTTAAGTTCCTTGCCCTGGAGGATGGGAACTCCAAGACCCATGACTCTGAAAGAAGTACGTAAATAAGGACATTGCACGGGAATATCCCACTGAGCACACCAAGACTATGAATCAACAATAATTAATGGGAACAACCAGAAAAAGGGAGGACGGGGTTACATTATATGACCACCACAATTGCAGTGAGAGTGCAGCAACCAGCCAGACAATCTTTATGGCTCTAAATCATGTTAAATTAGATAAGCAAAGCACAAGGAAGTATCTTTACAGTTTAGTTTGGCAATGGGAACGTGCACGTGAATGCGAATTCTGTCAGGGATGGGGGAGGAAACAGGCACATGGGTGTCTGAGGCTGGCAGCAGCTGCGAGGCGGAGGGGTCGGTGAGCTGGTGCAGCCAGGAATGAGGGCAGGTGCCTGGGCCAAGCAGACTGCTCACACCAGCAGGCACATTGCAACGTGGAGTTTGATGCTACGTAAAATTTTGTGAGGTGGAGCAGTGCATCGGAAAGGTAATGGTGGCTATTTGGCTGGATGTGGGCAGGGTGTGTTGCAGGACTCAAAAAGATGGGAAACAGTCTCAGGAGGGCAGCAGAAAGTGAAGCCTGGATTCTAGGAATACTACAACATATGCAGCTCCAGGATTCAGATGCAGAGCTGAAGACAAAAAAAGAAGATCTGAAGATTAGAGAGATGAATAACAGGAAAGGTGGCTATGCTGTCAGCAGTGGCACCCAATGCAGAGAAGTGAAACAAACAAGAAAAGAAAGCTCAGAAGAAAGTTAGCATAGTTTTTAATGGAATGCTGGATATTTTCAAGAAGGAAAACAGACCAAATAAACAGTGCCAAAGGAGTTTTAAGAGCCTGATTTCTGAGAAATATGCCAAGTATGAATGTTACAACACAAACAAATGATAGAAAGCTGACGTAAGGCTTTGTTTATAATGCTGTTTGAAATTGAGAAAGAATCCAGCACTGCTCCCAGGTATGTGCTGGGGTGCAAGGATGAAAAGCTGCCATTAGCTAACCCAAGGAGGGCCATCGGCAGAGCAAGTGAGGCTGAACTGCAAACACGAGGTAGACTCAATAGCAGTGGCAGCAGCTTCTGGCTCTGGGCCAGTCTTCAGCTTCTCTTCTTAGGGAAAAGGTGACAATTCACATTGCCTGGCACTCACATTGCAGTAGTTCACTTAACACTAAAGATGTACACAAAACAGGTCACAAACTCTTACTCCACTAAACCTCAGAGCTGTGCGATCCTGAAGACTCCAGAATCACTTACCTTACCATTATAAGCTTTCTGAATCACAGTCAAGTTACCACTTAACCACTAAGTGGGCTTGAGCCTTCTAAGCTGCCTGCCTTAAAACAGATTCTGCAGATCTTGAGTCATGACTGTATTGCACTTAAGAGCTTTTACCAATTTGCCAATGTCCCTGGTGAAATCTGCACCCTGCAAAGCATAAATCATCCAACTCTTTGAGCACCAGGTCCAAAGGCAGCAACTCTCCTGCTTGATGCTGCTCTGCTTACAAGGAACCTAAAAACTGCAGTGCTCTTGCAGCTGCTATCTCAGACACTCCATGTCTGCTTAGGCTATTTTCTCCACAGTTACTAGTAGCATTTTGTGTCACCATCTTCCAGAAACATTCCTTCTCTCTGGTCCCTGAAATATGCCATTTGCACGACAGTCACTTTTGCACAGATGGTTCAAAGGATTTCGGCTATTGCACATCTACGTTCTGTTGCAGATATCTGATTCATACCTCTGAAAGTTACTGCAACTATCAGAGTCTCAAACTGGGACCAACCTGCAGCCTCGCCCTTGACGGTACTGGACTGCAAGACCCCCATCAAGGTCCTCCAGTCACAGGCAAGACAGTCTTGTGTTGGGAAATGTTCATTTAATTTACTAAAAAGAATTCAGGTGTTAAGAGAAAGTAGGACACAAACAATAAAACAGACACTTAAGTAAACACCCTTCCTCTCTTTTCCCAAGGCTTACCTGAAAGTTGAAATCTATTGTCCATCTTTTCTTAGCCTCAGCTCCCATTTTACCACCAGTCCCTCACAACTCCACCCTTAAGGAAGATGGCAGCACAGGAGGCTGGGGTCACACACACGTAACCCTTTCTGTCTCTCTTTGCTTCCTTACTAGTTTTCCCTGACTGCACTTTG
Source organism: Psilopsiagon aurifrons (assembly GCA_025447955.1). Classification (NCBI taxonomy): domain Eukaryota; kingdom Metazoa; phylum Chordata; class Aves; order Psittaciformes; family Psittacidae; genus Psilopsiagon; species Psilopsiagon aurifrons. Next base: position 18,347 of record JAOEHY010001163.1, read on the forward strand.
CTTATTCACGTTTTCCTGATGCTTTTTTCCTTGGTGCCCTGTTCCAGCATGGTTCACCCATGGGGTGTCCCTGCCCTGGCATGGGTCACCACAGTTCCCTGGGGCTGTCAGGATCTCCTTTGGCATGAGGGATTCCCCACAGAGTGTGTCTTCATTCCTTATGGCTGCGAGCTTATTTCCCAAACATGTTTTATCCAGGCCTGGCTGTATGGGGCTTTGATCAATCTGGTCTAGTGGAGGGTGCCCCTACCCATGGCAGGGCAGTTGGAACTAGATGATCTTTATGGTCTTTTCCAACCCAAACCACTCTATGATTCTATGATTCCCTGCCTACCTGATGCCTTGGCAAGGTTTTGGTGGGTGGTGGTTATTCCCTAGCTGCAGCCCAGGGCTTCCTCTCACACAGTCCTGCTGCAGCCCCAGCAACCTCCTCGCTTGTGCCCCTTACAGATCTCATGGACAGTTCTCCATGAAATCACCTGCCTGGACAGCAAGAGAGCTGGAAGGCAGTGCACAGGACGCATGAAGGCAAGACATACCTCTGAAAGAGAGTCCAGGGGAGAGTGAGGCTAAAGGAGGAGAACAGGAGTCAGAGCATGATGGAGATTCACTGCGAGCACAGACACAACTGAGAACTGTAGGAGACAGGGATGGCCTGAGACAAGGAGGGAGGGATGTTACCCATATCCCCTGCAGATACTCAAACAAGAGATACAGAGCTGGAAAGAGGGACAGTGGTGTGATGTGTGGGTGAGCATGTACTGATGGAAGGAGAAATCCCAGCCTTGGCTACAGCATTAATTCTCTGGCTGCCATATGCACCCCACACTGCTGTTGGAAAGACGCCTAATTCAGCCATGGGCAGCTGGAAGAGAAGTCAGTGTGAAGCATCCTGGTAAGACCACATCTGCTGCATTTCCCTGACATTACACTGTTCAGCTGCATGATCCTCACTGCCCAGGTTTGCCTCCATCCACGGCACAGCTATCCAGAAGACAGAGCCCTACCAAAGACAGGCTGCCCCACCATGACAGCATCCGCAAGGATGGGCCCCACGCACCAGTGAGAGTGACTGTACCTGCTTTCCAGGATGGCTTCTTCCACGTGAGTGCTCTTCTCAGATGCAGGGGCCCCGAGAGAGGTCTGGCTCATAGCTGACAGAAATTTCAGCAGCAACTTGGTGCTCTCAGTCTTTCCAGCTCCACTTTCTCCACTGTTAAGAAAAAAACATACATTTCATTCACAAATCTGGGACAGACAGAGCTAATGACCACCCCACCCGCAGCAGAAAAGTGATCTCCAGGAATAAACACGTGGCGTCTTCGCTGTGGCAAGCAGGGATCAGGCAAAGGGTAGGGAAGATGGCATGGATATTCAGGCAGATGTTGTTGCAAATGGAGCAGCAGAAGCAAGGCATGTAATGCAGTCTGGGAGTATCAGGTTGTCCCATTTCTAACCTTATCAGAACACACTGGCTGTCATGACGCTTCCACAAGCAGCAGTAGCACTCATTAGCGGTGGCGAAGATATGGGGAGGCAGCTCACCCAGGCGGTGCTGTCTGTACAAGTCTATGGCATCCACACTGTACAGACCAGGGATGGGTTTGTAGGGATTTACTGATGCCAAAATGGAACCAATGTTTGTCTAAGGGGAGAAAACAAAACACAGCAAGGAAATAAAGCTCCTGAAAAAAGAAAAAAATACCCCAAAAAAATCATAACAAACCCAGACCTTGAAATAACTCATGATGAATGAAAAAAGCCTAAATAAGGAATTTAGGCTTAAGCAGAGAGCTCAAACAATGGCAAAGAATGTCAAATCCCAGGTCAGGGGCTGCACAACTGGGTCTGAATGGGGCAGTTTGAATTTTGCTGCTCTGCAATAAAATGTTCTTGGTCTACGAGTTCTTAGGGCCTTGAGGATGATCAGGGGACTGGAGCACCTCCCGTATGAAGATAAGATGAGAAAGTTGGGGCTGTTCAGCCTGGAGAAGA
>JAOEHY010001166.1:0-44669 GCA_025447955.1 Psilopsiagon aurifrons
CAACTTTCTCATCCTATCTTCATACAGGAGGTGCTCCAGTCCCATGATCATCCTCATGGCCCTCCTCTGGACTTGTTTCAACAGTTCCATGTCCTTTTTATTTTGAGGACACCAGAACTGCACACAGTACTCCAAGTGAGGTCTCACAAGAGCAGTGTAGAGGGGCAGGATCACCCCCCTCGACCTGCTGGTCACACTCCTTTTGATGCAGCCCAGGATGAGGTTGGCTTTCTGGGCTGCGAGTGCACACTGCAGCTCATGTTCATTTTTCCATCAACCAACACCCCCAAGTCCTTCTTCGCAGGAAGAAGGACTCATTACTTCGCAGACTCATTACTGGCCTCCAGCTGGACATTGAGCCATTGAGCACAACTCTTTGCATGCGGCCATCCAGCCAGGTCTTTATCCTTAACTTTCATTGATTTCAATGAGTTTTGAACTGTCAGATCTTTGAAGCTTTTTTATTGATTTGCACCAGGCATGTGGCAGTAGTAGATTTATTGAAAAGAATTATAAAAAGACAGCTTTAAGAGCAATAGCATAATTTGTGATTTTCATAAAACTGAACAATTCCTTTTTGCAACCACCAAGTTGGAGGGGGAGCAGGAAGGAGAGAAGAAGATTTCATTGTATTTTTGGGAGAATAAATTTTGGAATGTGCTTATGAAGGTTGGATGAAAGACATGAACAGAAAAGGACAAAGTGTATCATTTACACTGACCCCATTAGGTAATTCAGTTTTAATTAAAAAAAATTGATCATGAACATATTCGTTACTGAGAAGCACAATAAGAAGGCTAACAAAGTGATAACATCATTGCCTCTCTGCTTTATGAGACTATTATATCCAATTTTCTGTGTGGATAAACAAACTAATATGATTACTGTTATGAAAAACAGAGAACTAGATAAGATGAGCTTAGCACATTTTTTTAAAAGCAAGATGGTTCTATTTTTGATTCTTATCAGAAGCTTCCCCCTTTTTATCTTTAATAGCTGCTATGCTACAAAGAGCTCAGCTACACAAAAACTGGTCTACAAAATATACAACTGCATATAATTTATATATTTTCTTCTTTTGGTACAAGAATCTGCAGGAAGTAAGCACTAAAATGTTTAAAATTTCTGGTATATATGTAAATGTTTAATCAAGATTGTATTCCTACTGCAATTTTCATAAAGCTATTAACTGAATTTAAGCCCATCATAATCCAAACAATGATTCTGAGATCTCCCTGAAGTAATGTAACTATCCAGATCATACAGAAGGGGCCTTAGGAGTTAGAAGACAAGCACAAACACAAAAATGAGTAATTTTTTTCCTATCCTATTATTTATCTTTTCTATAATAAAAAAATCCCATGTAGAATATCTGTTTTCCAAAAAAATGCTGTCACTATCATAAGATTAGATTTATGGTGCTCAAGGGCAGATTGTTAACACAGAAGTGCTGAAAGACCTTGGCTTCCAGTAGTACATTAAGCTCTGCCAGTAACTAAGTACCAGTTGAACTTATAATAATAGGAAAAAGCAATCACACATGTTGCCTTGCCAGTGTTCTCAGCTAAACTGGCATCTCTTGGCAATTCTCCCCAAAACAGATTCTTGTCTCAAACTGATAAGCCGGAAAGCTATTTTATTGGTCTGGGAGATATCTCTGCCATATATGTACCACAAAATAGTACCTAAAAAAGAAAAAGGCATTTAAGCTACTCTAAAAATTCTCATGGCTAGACTGTTCTTCCCCACAACAGTTTATCTGGGCTTTGTTTAAATGAGAGTAACAGGCTTTTCAAAACCCTAACCCACATATTTTAGTTGATCAAGAAAATTTCCAACTCAGTTCTAGAGATGTAAGCACCTTCCTTCCTTTAACCTGTTCATATCAAGATTTTTAAAGGCTGGCTAAAACATACTATCTAACACATTTAAAAACACCTCTCAGGGAATATAAATTTTCTACAGATATAGATACATACCGTAAAAGTTATTCACTAACCTGAATTCTAACCAAATGGAAAAGAATTATCAGGTTCATATAAATCTGTACAGGTTCATATTTTCCCATTTATTCTTTGAGCACTCTACTGCACTGCAAAAGTCCTACAGGAAAAACTGGAGGAAGAAGTGGCCTAATTCAAAATCTACTGAAATAAACTGACCAATTAATGGGAGCCACAGGATCTGTGTAGAGGCTATAGTCCTAATCATATGACTGATTTCATATGGAAAATATTATCCTCCTCTTCCTCCATGCTGAAAACACATACATTCCACCCACCCACACATGTCCCACTCATCACTGCAGATCCAGATGGTACGTAACTGGACATAAAATTAGAAAAGAAAACTAATTGTACAACTGGTATTGTACGCATGAGATGAAAATCACTGAAAACTGAATACTGCTGTGCCTATAATCACTTTTATTTATTTTAACCTCAAGTGATATATGTAACAGCAGGTAAAAACATTCCAAAGATAAAATTTTCAAAAGTAACTAAATTATACAGGATTTTTAGTACCACACTGAAAAGAGTCACATTAATCAAAGGTCTTAAGAGCTATCCACACAGATGAGTACAGATCTACCCAAGCATCTCTCCACATACTCCGTGCCAGTGGGGCATGAGCCAGGTCTCGTCCAAGGCTTCACTAGCATATTCCTACCACCATGCCCACAGTCTAGCAGACCCTACCTCTGAGCCTGGCCATGATGCCACCCTAACACACCAGATGTGGCCCATACCCAGTAAGACTCTGCTGATACATCCCTGCCCTGGCCTGGCAGATACCTTTTAAATAATACTGGTTTTAAGGTAATACAGCATGCGAATTGTACAGATCTCTAGCTTGTGGAAAGTAGGACTGAGTACTAAGTAAGTACTTGGAGGTACAAGAAGGTACCTGGTGAGATTCTGAAAAAACACCTAGATACCTACCTTCCTCCAATTTCCAGTTCCTCTCTGAATTCACCAACCCTTCAACTAAAACTTTAGGCTCCTTAATATCACTCTTAAACACTTTAAAAATTATACCAAGTATGTTTACTGAAATACATTCTTAATATGTTGCCTAAAATCTTGAAGGAAAAAGATCTCTTAATATCTTAGTACTAGAAAACCATTACAAGAATTATTATACTTTGAAATACGACAACCATTTTGACATTTCCTTATATTAGTTTTCTGAGTAACAGAAACAAAAATAAAGGTAAAATTATAGCTTCCTTCATAATCTCAGTATTTCTATCTTCTTAGTTGTTTTTGTTGGTGGAGAGGACGAGAAAAGAATAAGGAAGAGAGGAAAAATACAAAGAAAGTGGACCAGTGTAAACATGAATATTAAAACAATAAAGGAACAGGAACAGATACATTTATCAAAGAATACAGAACTGTCTAAGAGGATGTGATTACTCACATTGCCTTCCAAAAGCTCTTCCAAAGAGCAACCTCGATGTGACTGCTGGTATTTTTCTTGAAAAAGTTTTCCGTCAAACACCTGCCAAGGCATCAAATCATCCATTCTGAATGGAAAGCCACAGGCACTATTGGCCATCAGCAGAGTTGAAAGGCCGCGAACAATGACAGCACCAAGATGCACACCTCTGGAGTCCACTTGCTCAAGCTGTGCACACAAAAGAAAACAAACCAAAAAAGGGAGACCTCACAAATCAGGAAATATAAGGAAACACACTATCACATATACCCATGCAAGCAGCAGAGCAAAGATAAATAGTCCCAAAGTTGTGACAAAGTTGGTCCTCTACTGAACAGTAGAATTCATCAAAGGATTCTGTATCTAGGTTTGTTCAATAAAATGGAACTGAAGTTTGTTTTAATAAATACAGTGTCTTATTCAAGTTTTTAAGACAGAAACAGTCAGAATGAAAATGGGAAGACAAATAAATGGCTATTCTCCATAGCATTTCTGAAGAATTAGAAGTTCCCCCAAAAGAATTCTGCTAGTAGAATGTAAAACATGAACTGGGAGTATAAAATGATGTGTACAGTGATCCACTTGACCTTCCAAAGTTTGACCAGCCAGGAAATGTTACAGCACTTAGAGATCATTTAAATTATGAGATTTAACAGAACAAAGTTTGTTGTGCACTCTAAAATTTCCTCTGACTGTAGTCTGAAAGTCAAACTATTTCACTTCAACATGGATGTCTCCAGAAGAAATGCTGGAACGGTGTGATGACACACGAAAAATACAAAATGTGAAACTCAACACCACAATTAAAACTCATGGCCAAAATAAACTTGGTGGGTGAATTTAACATCCTGCTGTGGCAGAGCACAGCAAACTATAAAACCCTTGAATTCAACACGGGGAAAACTGTGATTTTAAGAATTGTGTAAACTGTACAAAGCTCCTCAGTGGGGAATGCCTCTTCCACAGTCTGTACTGAAGCAGTCTGTCAAGACCTGGAGGTATTCGTAACAGTGTGGCCATCAATACTGTCATCTGTGGCAACTGTTGCACCCTTACAGTACAGTTTTCCTTACAGTATAAATTATACTAGGAATGGAACAACATTCGAAATAGTCTAGAATAGAAAGGACAAAAGTGTGGCTCAAGTTTGCCTTAGACCTAACTCCTGGAGAGCTGTGAAGTGTTTGCCTGAAATGCAATTGAAAGGATTTCCCCATTACTAACAAAACCAACTTCTTATATCTTGAAAGACCCCCAAAAGACTGAAGAGGTATGCACAAACAGCACCAGCGCCCTATTTAAAAAAAAAGGCAAGTAATAGCAGACAACAGGAAATGTTGTACTAACAGATCAGAACATTTGCCTCCATAAGGCCCACATAAAATCAGGAAATCTTTGCTACCATCATGAAGCTACAAAGCTTGCACCAAAAGAGACGAACAGTAAATTCTTTAGAGAATATAGCTAGACCCTGGTCAAGGACTTAGGTTTTCTGTATTATTAAGCAATGAGCTGAAGTCTGTTGTATAATTTGTCTATGTGAAACTGGCTTCTGTGATAGGGTTCCCACTAACCACAGGCAAGGGGCAGTAGGATTCTCTTAAGGTGACTTGAAGATATGAGGTATACCTCTACTGGCTGTTTTTTCCACTGTGCAAAAGCAAAAACGATCTAGAGATGACAATACAGGCAAAAGATACCAGGAAGGGTGGTCCAGAGCCCTTTGGGAAGAACTTCTACTTCTAGTGATTCCTGGAAAGGCATCAAGCTGGCCACCAGGGCACTGACCCAACACGACACTCAGTATTTGAAATTCACCCAATACAAATAACTGAAGACAATCACTGACATCCAGATAAATGCAGACAATATAAGCTAATTTGTGCATCTGTTTAAAAGATGAAAGGCCCATTCCTTTTCTGACTGTGACACTTCATACTTGAGCAAGAGAGATCTTCTCCCCACCCTTTAAAACAAAAGTATTTTCAGTATGGGATCAGGCTATTGAGTTTCAGGAAGTTGCTGCCTCCAGATGCAAGATATCATTTTGCTGGCTGACACTAGTAACTACATGCACACATAACTCTCTTGCTCTGGCAAGCAAAGCAGGTCTTTGAAAACCATTTAACAATGCTGAAAGGTACTTGAAAGAGGAATGTGGTTTAAGTGAGCCAATATTACTGGCACTAAAGTAGACTGCAAGAGCGCATGCAGCCAGTTATGTTGCATCTGAGAGATTCTTATATTACACTAGCCAGATTGTCCCTGATCACCTGATCAAACCTTAAGACCTGCTAAGGAAATGAGTCCACATCATTACAAGCTTTAAAATAGAATCCGATTGGTTTGTGATCACATAGTGAAACTTTACAAGCAGGAAGTGCACAGAGAAAGAACTGCTGGGAAAATCCTCCGAATTCCCCCCCCCCCTTTTTTTTTTTTTGGCAAACTAATCCAGCATGGAATTCTCTCAGAATTTATGCACCCTGGTCTTGTTCACAACGAAACAATAAAGTGAACTTTAAATAACTTCAATAAAATAGAGCATTACGACAAGCAGTACAGCTTTCCTCTTACGCTACAAGGAAAATGGATGTCAAGCTACAATTAGCAGTAGAGGCCAGCAACAGCAGCACACCAACACTGAATCAAACTTGACCAAATTTATACCAATATGATTAATACCACCAATAGCCTCTTTGTTATGGATCAGTACAAAATCAGACTGAAATTCCCTATCAACCAAATCAGTATCTTCTGTCACTGAATTATCAGCAAGTCTGCACAACATCAAGATTTAATTGCTCAAAACAAACTTTCAGGAATAATTAAAACAAATATTTAAGCTGTTGAAAAGAGTAAATGCTGTCATCTGCAGCAAGCAATTTCCCATCTTCTAACATAATGGCTGTGACCCATATGACTATTAATTCATACCTTTTTATCATTTACTGACAAACATGCTTATACTGCCCTTTTTAATCCCACTGGTACCAAGGATGTAAAACAGCTGTTAGAACAGATTACTAATACTATATGTGAAATGCCATCTGGACCATAAATCTTAAAATAAAGCTTTCATATCTTTATTATAAAACTAAGCACAGAACCAAATATGTGATTAACACAACTTTCTTCAGTAACATTATTCAAGTTAGTGCAAAATAAATGCATGCGGTTTTGCAGAACAAGTGCTTAAATGAGAATCTGAAACACTGATCTTTTCAATTACACTTGAGACATACTGGTTAAGAAGATAGAATAATGCTGCTGGTGACAGGTTTTACAGGTAGAAGGCTTCACTGCCTAGGGATATCAATCCAGAACTTTCCTAAAGCACTAAAGTGTCAGGTGTGGGGGAGTGGTTATCAGGTAAGGCTTGTTTTTCAATGGAAATCAATATTAGCAAGAACTATGAAGAGTGATTTCTTTATTTTAATAAGACAGGAAATACATTCACTAAAGGACATGTCTGGCAATGAAAAGCAAAGAAAATGAAAGCACAGTGAGTCGGTAACAATGAGCCTGTGCACATGGCAAACCACAGACTTGCTTTGCCATGGGAATGCTCACAACTGCTTGGTGTCTGCAATGCAAAGACGTCACGATGAGAAGTGGAAAATTCCAAAAGAAAAGAAGGCATGCCTTCCAGGGCATTACACCCTAGAGATTACTTCTTAGTGGAAAACGTGTCTGTTCTTTCTACTATTTTTATAAACTCAGGACCCCAGTGAATCATGTGAGATATACCCCTGTGATCCTGCTGCTGCTACTCCTACCACCAGCTGATGACAGGGAGTGCGTGAGAACTGCTCCTCCTGCACCAGCTGCCTGCGCTGTGCCCCTGCTGCTGCTCCTGCAGCAGCAGCTCCCCACCCTCGTAGCGTTTGGGGAAAAAGATTACTTTTCTAATTTTCCAACATTAACTGAAGACTGAGAAGAGAACTCAAAGTTCACAGTCCTCTAGTATCCCAGAAGCAGAGGTTAGTGATACTGTGCACGGAAGTCCGGGACTGAACTGGGTAAACCCCACTTGAAAAGAGCGAGAGAAGGGCTACAGCACGCACATCGCTAATATAGCTGGCTTTTATCCTAACAATCTGAGAAATGTGTTTGCTAGCAGAGCCATCCTCATAGACATATCATGCCATTTTCTGCTCTAGAAACACAAGGCTTTAGCTTGTTGACCACAAGTTCAGGCTGAGCCCTGTGCTTGTGTGCGTTCTCCCCGACTGCAGAAAGAGGTTTTGCAAGAAGGAAAGTGCTCGCTCCAGGAGCAGTTTGCAAATCTAGACCCAAAGACTGTACATCCTCCTGAAGAGTTTTTACTTACAGGAAGAAAATACGTAGATCTTATATATAAAATGCGAATTTCAAGGTCAAATTACATCTAACTATAATAATAAAATAATAGGATGTAAAAATACCTTTATGTTTTAAGGCAATCCTTCTGGCCCTCCAAGATTTTGTGGATTCACAAGTGATTTTTTGATAGAGGTGTAAACTTTATCCTATGTGTTTTGAAAGATGCACAACCTCCTTTCAGGAACATACTAAAAAACCCCACAACTCCTTCACCACTCTACAGTAGGGAGTTCAGAGGGTTCAAATTCTGTTAAAGGATGAATAGATTCTACCACAGTTGAAATGTGAGGGCAAGTATCTAAACATGTCAGCGGACACAGATGAAGAACAGAACTACACTCACTGGCAAAGCTACTTCACTATCCTCATTTCTAGAAACCAAGGAAAAAGGTAAATATACAATAACAATTTTACAGTCCTTTATTTCTGCTACTTCACACACCATCTGTATCTCGATGCACTGAGCATTTTCACTTTAAAACTGGTTCCCTTAGTAGGATTTTCAACAACATTCTGGGGACACACTTTATCAATGAAAAGAATTTGTACTAATAACTGTTACTTAGGCTAAGTCGGTTTTATGCATTTTTTCCTATCTGTTGCCTTCTGTCTGTGGTTGAGCTGAAAACAGAAATTATGACTACAACTAACATTTTGAAACACAAATTTTAAAAGAAATAACTTTAAAATTACATAAGGTATTTTTATATCACTCCCCCCTTCCTCAGCCTAGCCACCCTCTGTTGCAAAAAGGAAAACACAGCACTTAAGGACAGGGGATTATCTGCTAATTTCTTATTTAATTTAATAAATTGAAGAACAATAACTAAAAATCAACGAAATCTGACCCAAGCAATAATCTGAGCACTTCTCTAGTTTAACTGGTTTATTTTAGACCCATTTCATGGAATCATAGAATCATGGAATAGTTAGGGTTGGAAAGGACCTTAAGATCATCTAGTTCCAACCCTCCTGCCATGGGCAGGGACACCTCCCACTAAACCATGCCACCCAAGGCTATCCAACCTGGCCTTGAACACTGCCAGGGATGGAGCATTCACAACTTCCCTTGAACTCAGTTTGCTTATTATCAGCATACTACTTCTTACATTACCTCCCCAAACCCACCTGTATTTTAAATGATCAAATATTTAACCATAGGCAGTTATTTTATTGCTTGAGCAATAAAGGCAGCAGGTAGATCCTATCTGAGGAACTTGTCATTAAAAGGCTTAGCTTTGCCTGGGAGAGGTAAGACACACTGTGCTCCAAATATAAACTGTCAACTGATGATGACAACACTAAAGCTAAATTCACTGTAACAGAAAGTATCCCTAAAAAGATTCTTTCAACCAAAATACAGACTGCTTTCTTGTATTCCAAATCTTCCTCCCGGCAGCCATTAGCATAGAATCAAAGAATCATAGAATGGTTTGAACTGGAAAGGACCTCAAGATCATCTAGTTCCAACTCCTTACTCCCCACCAAATTCCCAGTGTGAGTTGTCAAAAGATGTTGTGCACTGGAGCTATATGCTGCGCCCTTCAGCAAAGATAACCTAACGTAGTGCAACGGTGGTAAACTGAAGGAGTGTTACCCTGCAGAGACGAGCTGGTGAAACAGTACATTTACTTGGCATCAATCAGCTTTAAGCAACAGGCTGCTGGGAGTGTAAGTACATCACCTGGTTCCTTGACCTGGCAAACTGAGTGGGGAGAGGAGCACCACTATTTTGAAAACACTACTAAGGTTTATTCTGATAAAAGATTACGGCTTAAATTAAGCTCTTCCTGCTTAAACAAGGTGTGTGTGAAGGAAAATGGGGACTGAAAAGAGATCCTATGAGGGCATCTGCTGCAACAGAAACTAGATAAACCAGTTTTTAAACACTTCTAAGGCTTTGCAGTAAATATTTACAAGTAAACAACCCAATTGTTTAGTATTTATATGTTGAGGAAAGTTTATTGACTGCATTTTATCAGGAGTTTGATGTAAAATGATACCTCTCTGTGGAACAACATTGTTGTTTACATTAAGCCAAAAACTCCAAAGTAGTCCTCCTAAAAAACCCTTACAAATTTCTTTTATCTTTAAGCACCCTCAAAAGTAACAACACAAAAAGTCTGCAAGCAGATAAAAATCTCCTTCAGTTCTAAAAAGTCTGCTTCACATTTCTTGTTTGGTTTTCAAAAATATCAGCCTTTATCAGAGCTCTTAATCATATCTGCAACAAACCCCAGCATAAAAGGCATTTCTGTGATGGTGTCACCAGTTAAAAAGTTTAGCCCCTTCAGCTTATTTGTGCACAGTTATGTACTAGACACTACACTAGCACCTGCAAAAAAAAGATGAAAATAACATTATCTTTCTCTCTTTAGCCACAACTGCCTGCCTCTGATCTAAATGATCACTGGGCTAATTACAGTCCATAATACATGGGATATTTAAGAAAAATTTGCATAAATTTTGAGCTACAGTCATCAGTCTAACTGTAGCCCAGCCAGCAGCCATGTCCTTTCTATAAAAGTGAATGGATTCATTAGGATTTTAATTTTTACTGTCTTAAATATGTGCTCGTGATTTTGGTGACAAACCTTTGAATCTCCTTACCCTTCCTTCATATAGATAATACTGAATTTATTTGGTAGCAAATTATACTTAAGTTGTTTGGAACTATGAAAACTCTTAAGATCACATTATCTTTTCCACTTTTTTTCCCCAAACATAGTGAAATGTTCTGGTATTATGAGAAGGGTAACTCCATCTGCCTTGCAACTAATGAAGTTTGTCCCCAATGAAGAACGAAATGCTAACAGACTCCTGGTATGTCTGCATCAGGAACTGATGGGCTCCTGCATGTGCTGTGTCACTGACATCTGAAATGGTTCAGCAATTATCTGATTATTTTTCCCATGGCTGTAGCAATGTCTCTCTCTCACAAGGATGCCCCAATAACGTGATGTCACATTAAAGGTTCCTCCTGTTAGGCAATTTAAAGGGCGTACCCCTTATCCCTAGCTGTCTATTTAAAACAACTGACAGTAACTTGCTTCTCTCAGAGACTCCTACGTCTTTGTCAAATGTGGCTAAAATTGTACAACATATTAAAAGTTATTATGCGACACAGAAGAAAACTTCAAAAGCTTGCAAAAGGTTATTACCCTCTGTTATTACCAGTAACTTTCCATTGTACGCCCCCAAATACCAAATGTATTCTATTCTATCCTGGTTCTGGCTGGGATAGAGTTAATTTTCTTAGTAGCTGGTGCAGTGCTGTATTTTTGCTTTAGTCTAAGAATAATGCTGATAACACACTGACGTTTTAGTTGTTGCTAAGTACCCTAAGGTTAAGGACTTTTCAGTTTCCCATGCTCTGCCAGTGAGGAGGGGCACAAGGAGCCAAGAGGGAACACAGCCAGGACAGCTGACCTGAACTAGCCAAAGGGATATTCTATGACCATAGAGCATCATGCTCAGTATATAAACTGGGGTGAATTGGCCAGGAAATCCAACAATCGCTGCTCAGGTTTGGCTGGGTATCGGTTTGTGGGTGGTGAGCAGTTGTATTGCGCATTACTTGTGTTTATTGGGGTTTCTCCCTCTCTTTCTTTTCCCTTTTTAAATTTTTTATCATTATTATAATACTATGATAACATCTTACTTTATTTCAATTATTAAATTGCTATCTCAACCTATGGATTTTACCTTTTCCTGATTTTCCTCCCTATCCTGCCAGGGAGGGGTGGGAGTACAGACTGAGTAAGCAGATGCATGGTACTTTGTTGCCAGCTGGGTTTAAGCTACAAGACACTCCTTTACTTTCTGACGCTCATCACTATGTATATTTCCGTATTCTACTCTACACTGATTAGCTCCTTTACCAAAATCTCTAAAATGAGGGGCTTCATTTGCCACTATCTGCAACTTGACCATACTCCTGATTTAAAGTCCTTATCCACACCTTACCTCAGCCCTTTCCTTCTCTTTAATCATAGGCCTCATGCATGGAAATAAGTTTTGGGAGCAAAAACTCTTCCACCAACACAATCTTGCCACCAACACGACTACTCAGCAGAGTATGCTCAGCTACGTTTGCTAATGCAGTGTGCCCTTTCACAGCTGCAGGTTATACTGGCAAATGGTAGCTGGTTAGGCATGCTACCGCTCAGTGTTCTGCTACCTGGTGGCCTATCTGGTGGACATTTTTCATAGTGTTCTATGAAACCACTGCTGCGGATTAAGAAATCATTGTGACTACAAAAAAATGTTGATAGATGGGAGTTCATTGCTAAAACTGTCCAAGGTTTAGTTAAGCAAGCTTAAAAATTAGTTTTGTTTTTTCGTCCCCAGAATCAGAGATGTTCAAGATTTAATTGTCCTAATGTATGACCATTCCCTTTCTTAAGCTGTTTTGAGTATATACTTTTTAAGAGCCTGATCTAGTGAACCTCAGCGGAACTACATTAGGCAAAATTTAATATAACTGAACCTTCCAAAAGCATTATATCATGGCTCTTCAAACAAAACTGTCATTGTGCAAAGACAGTTAGGATAGAGAAATCCAGGAGAGCAAATAACTGTCAGTGCAATATAGGATTTGCTGTTTGTTGGTTTTGGTTTTTCTTCTCCTCAGGTTTCTTTGTATTGCAAAGCAGCTGGACAATAAGATTGTTGATACTACAGTTCACCTTTTGAAGTGATATGGTCCAAGGTAAATAGTTTTGGCTAAGCAGTTTTCTAGCTGTTAAGTCCACAGTTGAGGAAGAAAAGAACTGGTCTTGCTTCTATTTCACAACAATCTCGAGTTCCAAGACAAATCAAACATGAATCAACGCAGTCGTAACTCAGATGACCTGTGAAAGGAACTGCCAACCTGCAACATGTGATCAGGTATGTCCAAGATAGGAAGAACTAATTTGTAATTAAGTTACAAGAGTAGCACTTGCAGGATACCTGTTTCTTTTGGAATGGAAAACTGCCGTACTTGAAAGCTGCTATCTTTTGGCATAAGAACATAAACTCTATGTTATAGTTCAGATGAACATGTACAGTGAAATTAGAGAATCTCTGTTTGGTGCACACAGCTATTATATACAGCCGGTTTTCTGAGCCATTCAAGAACTAACTACAAATAAAGGTTTTAAAGAAAATTTCATTACTTACGTGAAATATTCTACATTTTCTTGTATCACCACTATATCAGAGCAAATTGATATAAATGGAAACAGTGTATGTGAGAGTAACAGCCATTTTTAAAGGTGTGCCTAAAATGAAGAAGAATGCTGTTTAAAAGAAAACACACACTCTATAATCAGCCAAACTTTGGGATGGCAGCACTTAAGCCAGCATTGGGCTCTGCAGGCACTTTGCTGATGATACAAGCAGTCACTGACATTCCAGCCTCAGGAACTGATGCACAGCCATTTTAAAACAAAAGGTACCCATTCATTTATTTATTTTTGGCACAAGATGCTGTGCCAAAACAAACTTGCTGCAGAACCACTGTGCTTTTAGCCTCCTAGAATTGAAAACTATTACTTGCCATTGTTGCTAGGCCGAAGCAGGCCTCTGCTGTATTGAGCCTCAGTGTACAAATACAACAATTGCATAATTTTGCTAAAATCTAAGTAACACTGAGCAGACTGAGGGATGGTTTTTCAAAAGTGTATTGGCACAGCTCAGCTTTTATTAGATTCAGTAGCAGAGCTGTCATTGACTTTAGTATGGAACTTCAGTGCTAGCATAGAATATTTTCTGCCAAGATATATTTTTGTGTCTTATACGCAGAAAGTAAACAGAAAACTATTGATAAATAGGAAATTATACTTAGGTATGTAACTGCTTTTCCTAAAACCAATACACACATAACTTTATATTTGGCAAAGAACTGAATGTCTCTTCTATCAGGGGAATATACAGCAGCCTAGCTAAATGTAATATACCTTTCTTGTTAACGTGCTGATGCTTCCTACATGTGCCTGTGCTGGTGTGACACTAGACATGCTGATTAGATTCCTAAACCTCCCCATAAATCATTAATTATTTTATTTTTGAGATAACACACAACCACCTTTACACATCTAGTGTTTATCATCCCTGTGCTTTGTTTCCAACACTGGGATAGAACTGTCTTAATGGGCAATGATGTCTTGAGGTGCTAAGATATAATACTGGAAGGGGATGTTAAAATGTAGATGTATCACTTTCTTCCTAACACAGCTCTATTTCTTCATAAAAAGCTACTTTAGCCACATCCCAGCTATTGCTCAGTGAATGTCAAATGAAATAATCCCAAAAAAGAGGTGAAGGGGAAGAGAATATGCATGTGACACCAATATCAATGTTAAGAATGCATTAAAAAAAAAAAATCACATTTATACAGCACTTTTTGCTAAAGAACTTCTGTTATTGCAACTACTGGTGCATGAGTGTTACAAGTAAGAACCAGCACGCAAGAAAGAACTGAACAATTTGACCAAAGTCACAGAGAAAGCAACAAATAGGAACAGGCCACCATTTTGACTTTTAACCTCTGGAAAATGATAACGTGAGTCAAGAATACACTTGAAAAGAAAGAGAACTAATCAGTTCTTAAGTTAGCCCGGCTGTTTCTCATATCTTCAAAATGAACACTTCGACTATAGCAATTTGAAAAATTCCTGTACATCCTACAAAGCACTGTAACCGTATGCCTAAAGGCTTGTTTTATCTTCTTTCTCCATCCACCTATAAATGGCTCATTAGGTCATTTCAGAAACCATTTCTGCTTCCCTGAAGTTACACACAGCCATCTGCTTCTCCAGGGAAAGCCAAGACAGATGTGCAGCTCGCATTCCTGCTCAGGCGTGACAGGGGCATGCAGGCAGGTGCAGGCAGCCCTGAGCAGATGACAGGCAGGTGCACGTGTGCCTCCGCTTCCTGACGGCATGCTCCCTTCCCTCCCTGGCTCCAGCCCTTGCACGTCGCCTGACCTGTGCGGATGCAGGTCACCCCTTAAATGCAATGGAGAGCAACCCCACCTACGCCATGCAAATGCCTCCTCCAACCGTCATCTACTGCTTGATTCTTCTAACATTCGATACACAAGGAATTGAAAACTACTTATCTCCAGAGTAAACATACACTTTGACCAACACAAACTTGGCAGAAAAAAGTCAGCTAATACCAGAAATTATTATTATTTTCCCTCGCTATGATAAGTGATCTCTGATTTTTTCAAAGCTGTCAGTTTCCTTAATATTTTGGGAGCGCTAGTTATCGTCACTATTAAATAACTATGTTTCACTTCCTGCAATATTTTTAGGCATGGATTAAAAATTAAGAGTAATTTTGTTACCTGGAATTCCAGTATCTTTTACCTGAAACATCCTGAAAAATTCTTTATGCTATATAAACTCGAAAAGTATTTATAACTGAAACACTGCTGGTATTTCCATGTTGAAACCTGGCCAATAATGAGCTTCGGGGCAGTAAAGGGGGAAGCTCACAGAAAAGCAGAGCAAACTTACACAGTTACTGAGGAAAAATGCAACACCATCCTCCACGAAAGGAATGGAAATCCTCTCTTTCCAGGCTCCAGTTCAAACTCCTGCCCAAAATTTTCTCCATAAGCAAACTGAATCCAAGTAAATGAATGTATTTTTCTCAGAAGGTAAAGAGCTGATCTAGTCATGCTGGGATTTGTATTTGTGCCAGTGACACATAACAAAATTCACACAGTTATGTGAATTCTGACACTAGAGTTTATGTTAACTCTAAAAAATGTTCAGGGAAAATACACTGTAATAGTACTAATAAATATACCAAATTTGGTAACAAAGAAAATGGGGGAGAGTGGGGCAAAACAGCAATTTTGTCTGGAAGTTGAATATGTAACCCAAAAAAATGTTTTATATGTTTATGAACCAACAATAGCAAAGAAATATAGAACCAGCTGTCCATGCAACAGGACCAAGAAAACTTGAATTTCTTCAGAACTTCAAAAGATGCTTATGAAAATAGCCACAAATATAGAGATGGGACTTACAGCAAATGCTGTGGGCAGTGAGTAACTTCAGCTCCTGAGATATAATTGTATTTGCACTGATTTTTGATCCCTGACATTTCCAACACTCTGCCAGTTACAATCTCACCTGTCATTTTAAAACCACCTTTCACAGATGCAGATGTTGTGGGATTACAGGTCCTGACTCAATAAAGTATTTGACAATGCACCTGAATTCCACTTTAGTTAATACTAATGTACATCACAGAAGCAGGTCTTAAGTATGTAAGAGAGGTTTATCTGAGAGATCTTTACAATATTCTTACCTGTATTTTCTGTTTTACTCAACCCAATTAGACTTTAAGCAAATATTTATTAGGAAACAGTCACACAGGCCCAATAAACACACTCCCTGGGGAAGAAAGGATTTTTTTAATGCAATTATATTTTGAAAAATACAGATAACTCACAAAGGCTGTTTGGAGTCTGCCTTCAAAGTATCCCATCTAATGGTATTGACAAACTTACCTTGGGTTGCCAAATAGGTCAGAAGATTGAAATTCTGGAATGTTCAGAATCTGGGTATTATTTATGCTTTTCTGTCCACAAGGCAAGAGGCAAAGGAAATCAAGTTTAATAATACAGAATAGATTTAGCAGAATCTTTCTGAAATTTGAGGGACCCAAACCAAGATACCTACACCCTGCTCTAAAACATTGTGCTTTTTCATATGAATGTGGCTAAGTATCCCTCAGAAAAATATTCAGAGAAAAAATCTTGTGTAATATTAGTATAATGCTACTACCAAGCTAATTTTGCTTCCATGACACTGTACAATACAAAATAGTCGAAGATCCCATGAAACTACAACTCTTGCTAAAGCTATTTCTGCTCATCAAACTAGCTAACTAGTTTGCCAAGTATTTGTTTTATTATTATTATTCCAAAAGCTAGGGGAGATTTAGGTTAAATATAAAGAAGAAGTTCTTTGCTGTGAGAGTGCTGAGGCACTGGAACAGGTTGCCCAAAGAGGCTGTGAATGTTCGATCCCTGGGAGTGTTCAAGGCTAGGTTGGATGTGGCTTTGAACAACATGGTCTAGTAGAAGGTGTCCCTGACCATGGCAGAAGGGACGGAACTGGATGATCTTAAGGTCCTTTACAAACCAACCCATACAATGATTTTATGATTCTAAGTAATACTTAACATGTGAAAGTTCATTTGCAATCAAATTGCACACACTCTCTGGAGCTTACCATTTAAGATCTAAAATGACTGCTCATCTTGCATCAGTAATACTTTTTAAATAACTGAAGGCATTTGAAAACGTAAAGGAATAGACTTCAGCGCTTGACTTTCTCATACCTCATATACAGCCAAACTGCTCCTTTTACAAGTGGCACAAAAGATGCAATTACTTCAAAGCAGATATTCTGGCATAACTGGATTTTTTTTTTTTTTTCATGGCAAAGCTTTAATGAGATTGCAAATGCCATAAATTCCAGCAGTGATATTTATGTCCAACCATGTTAACTTTGAATTAACTTTGAGTTAACTTTGCTGTTAACTTTGAGTTCATATTTTCTGACACACATTTCACTTTCAAAGCATTTAATTGGACCCAAGTATCACCTACCAATTTCCAGGTGTATTTCCTTTTTAACCAAATCTTTCCATCTCATCTTTGGCCGCGACTATCAGAAAAGATGTGACTCACAGCTTTGCACCTCCAATACAATTTTCTCATATATTCACGTATTTAGAAAAATCTCAGAAAAAAATGTTCTTTTGTTTATAAGTCATTACGGTCTCTCCTGTTTGACCAATATTTTACATGAGTTACAGGTAAAGATGATCTATAATTGCACTTGTAAACAACCAGGGCCAGCACAATACAAGAAACAAGATTGCAAGTATGACTGCTAGTGTCTCTGTTTCTCAACAATGGCCTCAAAGTTAGACTGATGGCTCTCTGGGCTTTTTGCCAACACCACACACCAAATTAAAATAGAAAGGAGGGAAATAGGCAACCTAGGGTCTAAAATTTAACTCTGACCTTACGCATAAGCTCTATGGGAGGCCTGGGCAAAGCAGAACATTAATCTACCATATAAGGGAGGCACAGGGCAACAAGGGGGAAAAAAAATACATTTTGGCATTTTGAAACCGTCGATCTTGAAAACTAATCAAATCTGCACATATAAACATTATGTTATTCTCAGAAAATAATATTTAATGTGAGGTTTAGTTATACGTCCACAGCCCACTTTCTTTCAGCGTGAGTTAAACCATGGATTTTTCTGGCTTTAACCCACTTTATTCAACTCATGAACATTAATGTTTCATAAATTTTCAGGTTTATGGATCTCATTAACTATGAAATATGGGTACTATATCAGAAAGTAGATTTGAAAGTGAGGATGAAGAGAACTTTTCAGTCTTATCAGCAGAGCAGGCTCTATTCACATTTTCTCTCATACTTCACAGTGGAAGTTTAATTTTCTTTTGCTAAAACATATTTGCTAATGGACTCCTTTGTAGGAACGGAATATTTTTTTTATCAAATTAATGTTTTTCACAGAACTGTCTACAAGGAGTAAACATGTGTTCCTGCATTTAAAATAATAATACGGTGTTAAGTCCAAACTTGCAAATGAGCAAGCATATTCAGAAAACTTTGCAGATGCTTACTAAGTTTAACATAACTTCCATGAAAGCTCAGCTATTAAGTTCTAGGGATCAAGTTTAACTTCTCAGTGGAGAATAACAAGTATGGCAAACAGCCTAAACTGTTCCTCTATTTTCCTACTACAGAACCAATATATTAATCAGATATGTTTTAGTGTAATCAACTGCACTTGGATCCTTCAATTTTAAACACAATACATAGAAAACTAAGCTGTTAAATACCTACTAGTACCATATTAACTAACTATTAAAATAACAAAGGCATAACTCAATTTTGTAAAACTACCAAATAAACAAAGTAACAAGTAAAGCCAGTTTAAGCTATTCTGAGACGGAATCATGAAAATGAGATGCTTGAATTCCAGAGCTCAGAAAGCCTGCTTTACTGGTCATTATTTTTAGAATATTTATATAAATTATCCTATTAATCTCTGGTCTAGCCATGAGAAAATTCACAGGACATTACCAACTTCATCTACACACCACACTTCAGAAGCACAGAAACAAGAAACAAACCACTTTTTACTCTTCCTGTGAAGCGAGATTAACCTCATATGAATCTCCAACTTGATCCAGGTGCTACCACAAAATTACAGGCGACATATACAAAGAAAAAGAAGTATTTTTATGGCAATTAATACAACATAACACCTTCTCTTAATATAGCTTGACAAGCCAGAGATACACAACCAACTCAGAAACGGCAACTGTTCTCCTCTGGGAGATCCAGGTCATCAAAACACAGAAAGGGAGATTAATCTGAAAGCAATGGGGGAAAGTTATGAAACTGTTACCCCCTATTCACAACCTGGAAAAGTTACAAAATTTAGTGAACAGCTTTGAATTAGTAGAATGACTGCTGCTAAGCAGTGTATATGCATTAATATTACATGTTCAGATACAATACTCAGATTTATAGTTTCATAGAACCACAACACAAACGAATCGCGCAAAGACATTTAATTCAAACATAGTAAACTTCCAAGCACTTCAAATATTTACAAAATAGTACCTGTGAGTGCACCCATAAACAAATTGTTTCAACACTTCCTGCTCATGCTTGCCTTCCTTTATGCTTTTACTGAATGACTATCACAACAGACTTGACAAAATGATGGTACTCTCAATGTTAAGTACAACACTGTGCAGTAATGTCTTCAACAGAAATAAATTCTACATTTTTGCTGTTTTCCATATTGCCTTCACCTCCTTGCTTCTTTTTTGTTACACTGACCTAATACTTGATCCGCTGCAGAACAAATTTGTGCTCAGTTATGAAAAATTCATAGGAGACTGGACTTTGTCTGTTATAATGAAACAAATAACAAAATGGAAATCAGACTGGTTTTGTTATTTTGGTCCCTGTGCACTAGAAATGAATGGATAGTAATGGGAGTGGTTCGGTTACCAACCACAACCTACAAAAATCAACAAAAAGTACTTTTTGCCATCAACAAAAAGTACTTTTATAACTCTTAACGTGGACTCTTCAAAGTAACAGAGAACTTACTGGAAATACGAGGGAGATATTCAGAGCGAAAATATGTTAAGGTTCCAACCATTTCTAACCCTTTCCCCCCTAGTTTTAAGTAAACCTACAACTCAAATAGCCATTGACATGCGCAGTCTGTGCTGTAAGCTGCTAATACTTTGAAAACAAACACAGGCTATGAGATTGAAAATACTCTTGTATAATTAGATATGCAACAAGAACTACTTAGATGTTTCTACTGCAGTAACCATCTAGGAACCTGCTTTTCCACATATAGATTCAAGAAGATAGGAAACAAAAAAAGAACCAGATTGCAGAGAGTATATGAAAGTATTAAAAAGAACTCCTGAAAAATTATGGAATAGTGTGACACAAAAGGTATTCGCTACACTGGACCACACTAGGTAACAACATTTTTTCTGCTTTAGTTTCTGTTATGTTTATGTTCTCCCACAAGTAGTAGTACTAAAACTTATGAGATACAGTGATTTTCATACAAATTACATCCCAAATCACTATCCTCAGGAAAAAAGAATGAAGCGATATTGCACAACAAGATTCACCATTACAAATTTTCCATCAGCTGGAAGTCTGGAATCCAAGTCAGGAAGAAATCTGACAGGGCTGCAATCACCAGAGAATGTCCTTTGCATATTATTTTTTTAATCTGATTAACAAATGTAGGTATTCATATGAACTGTAGCACATTAAAAGCCTATATATTTACCACGACCCTCAGTCCCTGTATCTGAAAAAAAGTGTAGAAGAATTTCCGCCAAAATATTTATCCCACAGTTACCATTAACATTTTATGCTATTCAGTTAATCCAGTCCATACCTGCAAGCTTGCCAGTTCAGCAGCTGACTTTCCTTTGAGGCAGAGAACGAGTGCCACAAATGCATTTAAGTCCTCCATAGAGAGGCTACTGACCTAAAACAGATGGTAAAATAACACGTCATCTGAAAGCTCTGAAGAGGAACTTTCTGAAAATTGACTCCTCTTGCTCAAGCACATCAAGATTAAATCAACAACCTCATGATATTATGATCACCATGAACACATCATCTAAGAAGACACTGAAAGGGAACAAAATACTTTCACAACTTGAATAAAGCACATACCCCAGTACCTGTGTAGAGTGTATACACGTGGATTTCCACCCACCAAACAAAATGCCCATCCTTCATTTATTCCCTTCTCCTCCCTTGGAGTTGTATTTCACTTACTTTAAGCTAAATTTCAGATTATAACAAACATATTTGGATTTGTTTAAGGTTTCAGGCTGCCTACTTAATTTGCAAGAAGTCAAAACTAAACCTAAAGTGTTCAAGGGGAAAACCACAAGGAAAAATTCTAAATTCGCATTAACAGTTCACTCTAATACTTCAATCAGAGAAAGGAGAATGGAGGCATTTACTGTCATGAAAAAGCATTCCAAGATTCTACAGAGGCACATTATCAACTCAGGGGAAACACAGTGCCTCTAGACCAGCTGGGCTGATTCCCTGACAGTACCAGGCTACTTCTGATCATTTGCTTCCTCTACCTCTATAGATTATACATGTGCACCAGGATCAAAGATCTGTTATAAATATTGGGGCTATAAAGAGGTCTCTAGGTAAGATCCATAAAGCATTACAATTCTTTATCAGCTGAAACCTGAGGGAAGGTTTCTGTTGCAAACTGCAGAAATGTGCACTGTGGGCTTATAGTAGTTAAAAGGTGCCTAAAACTCTGCACGCATTTTATTTTTGGGGAATGTTGTGTACATCCCATTTCAATCTGTTAAGAGTTCCTCTCAAGGCTATTAAAAATCAAAAAGTGACAGAAAAAATGAAGGAGATAAAAATTAACAAAAAAAAAAAAAAAGAAAATTATGTAGATATTAGAAAAACAAAAAAAACCCTCAAAAAACCCCAACAAACCCAAAACCAAACAACAAAACAAACAAGAAAGCCCCAAACAATAAGCAGACATCTAGAATCACTTCATTTAGTAAGACGGACCCATTCTTTCCTGCTCAAGATAAAAATTATTCAACCATTACTGAGAATTCTTTTTTAAATCACACCTTGCTGCTTGTCCCACTGTAAAATACTTTCCCTTTTACAATGCTGTTAAAAATTGCATCAAGCACACAAATGTGAGGAGCATCAGAAAAGCTCCAAGCATTCTAAATGCTTCTTGGTATTCATTAACTCCACCTGGCTGCTAAGATCTGATAATGGCCCTACTTTACCCTGTATTTTAAGTCAGATGACACCTTTGTGTAGATTGCAACAAGAGAGGTTTACCAAACCTGCACATTGTATGCATTGCAATAACAGAAAAAGTGACTTTCATCTACAAAACAACCCTTAATATTTGCACAACTGCATCTTAAGAAAAGTAAGTCCAAAACTGCTTGCAAGCACAACAGCAAGGAAAGGCTCCTAACAGAGCAGATAAGCCAAAAGACTTACAAATACCAAAACACTTCTTTAGAGAAATAGTCACCAAAGTTGGTGGGTTATTGTAGTTCCATTGTCAAATTTCTTTCAAAACTGCAAGAGCTTGAAAGAGAAATTTCCCCTTTCTTTGCAGTCTGGTATTTGAATGAATGAATTTCAACAACTTTACAGACAGGCTTATTATTTTGCAATTTTTTCACTATTTCTGTTCTTAATTTGGAGGATATTTGAAAAGAACCCTCATGGAAAAGATTACTCTTCAAACTGACACTTTCTTTACATTGCTAAGATTTGTTTATTTCACATTTTTTCTTGTTTGGAAAAAAACCAAACCAAACTTGCATCTTAAGTTTTCATTAAATACTTGCACACGAATTTTGATGAAGCCAGATGGGTAGGTCAGTATGCTGGCTCCTGCAAAACTTAGATTAGACGATAAGTAATGATATTTTTAAGAAGTATACTTCTCTCTTACATGAGCTGAAGGAAATGATGTTAGCCTGCTTCAAGGCAACCTTCAGTTGCTCATCTTACATCACCTTTGGGGTAAAAATCCTCCTTCCTTCTCAAATACAAATATAAGACTAAAGTGTTCAGTAAAGACAAGAACTGGGCCACAGTTAGACAAGCATTGTTTCCTCAGCTATGAAACAAATGGAAGCAGTATGGCTAGCTTGAAACATGGATGCTGGCACACTTGCTCTCATGTTTTCCTTTCAAACACCCAAGAAAGCAAATGGACAACTAAGTAACACATAAAACAACTCACCAGTGAGAAACATTTTAATCCAAATCAGTTCCCTAGTTGGGTTCACAGGGTAGATTGTATCAGTGAAATTCTGAGGGCAGAAGAGACTCAGGAAAATGGAACACATGTTGAGAAACTGGCAATGACCATGAAAAACCTTCCATGAAACTAAGTCCATTCTGTGTCCTCTGCTATTGCTATTGCTAAGTCCTCTGCTGTTATTCATACTGAAAATATCAGCTGAAAACTGTTTTCATCTTTGTTTTTAGCATTCACTAATGAAACCCCTAACAAGCTGGGTTTTTTTCCACTTTATTAATTATGCTGCGATCAAGCCTCAGTAAATCCACATTTCTGTAGGTGTTCTATCCTGTTACTCTTCTTCTTAATCCCACTAAAGAAACCCCTCCAAAACAATTTAGTGATCATACTATGAAAGGTTATACAGGATATCACAATAAATAAATGAAAGAGTGAAAACAGATAAATGAAACTATAGTTTCATATCCAAATACAAAAACCACTTAAGAGTAATTTAGAAGCTAAGTATATGATACGTATTTTGCTGAACTGAAACCACAAGCCATGAAATTGTTTAATAAATTTTATCTTCAAAAAACTTTCCATTTATATTCTGCTATACAAAAAATAATAATTAAAAAAAAAAAAGGGCTATATAGATAATTTGTATAGTTCCCGTATGTACTTCTTCAATGCACCGTCTAAGTTTGAGCAAACTTGTAAAAAGGAAGAAGAAAGGAAAAGTCAGGGAGAACTTGTCATGCAACATACACCAGTATAAATCTGTTATTGAGGGAAGTAACGTCTGAGAGAAAAACAAACCAAAAGACCAAATGCAGTTCAGTGTAAGGAAAGGTACAACAGACCTTATCAGATTAGATAAAGACATTATAATTTTCTCATCCTCAAAGAGGAAAATCTTTTTGTGAGATCAACACTCAAAAGGTGGCAAGTACAGACAATATATTAAATACCTAAGAGAAATGTAAATAATGAAGCAATATTTTATTCCACCTAGTGTTCCTTTTTGTTACAATTAAGGTAGTCTGCAGGCTGGCAAATGCTTGGAATTATAACAGAACTGCTACCTAATGATCCCCTATTACTCAGAATTTAATGAGAAGAGCCATATCCTCAATTCTGGCTTGAAACTGAGTAGATTGGCAAGATGGTGTGAAAAAGTAGTGACAGCTGACTAAATATTTATATAGTCTGCTGGCACAGACGCATAGTCACCTGAGGGAATGTCTTCTTTCGACACAAAGGAAACACAAAAAGAGAAGCTTTAATTTGCAAACAGGACCACAAACGCAGGGGAAATCTCTCAGTTTATACTCTCTCTGTTAAACTGCCCAAGGGGCTTTGTCACAGGCATGTGAAAATTATGATTAGCTACTAAAACCCACAAGTGTTTCTTGAACAGGATGACGCATGTTAAATGGACTAATTAAAAAATGCTGTAATGCAGCATTATTATACTTGAGCATCTATGCCTATGGTAAAGATTAAGAGAAAAATCCACTACAGACTAGCAAGAAACAATTCATTGGTCAATCACATCTATCAGGGATGGCAGCTGAAGAAAAAGCAACTGTCCCAGTTACCTGTATCACAAGATAGACCAGCAAGCAACAGAATGCTGCAACAGGTGCTTCTAGACCTTGGAGATATTCCATCCCGTCATGAAGGTGAAAGCATGCCAGAAATGTACTATATCGCTGCTTTTCCACGTCAGGTCCTTTGGCAAACCACAGTGTTTTCAAATTAGGTGTTCCACCTACAAAAGAAATCCATTATTCTATCTTGGCAGCAACAAGATAAAACATGCCTACCTCATTACAATCTGAAAGGAAACAACTGATCTGCTCTTGGCACTTGCAACGACGGAGTTGAAAACGAAATGTATTTGACAAAACTTGGCATTTGGGAGAAAAAAAAAGCCTGTAATTTAAACAAGTTGCATTGAATACGGGCATGTTTAAGCAGAATGGGCTGAATTCAATTGTTACAAAGATACAGATGACTTTGAGACAGCAGGCTTTTAGTCTTTGCAAAAAAGTCTGCCTATAGTGTGCGCTTTCCCTTTGGGGTTCACAGTATTAAATAAGGTTAGGTTCATCATAAAACAGCGATTCAGCAGAAAACGACCATACGTTTATTCTCTCTCTTTCTCTCTCCCAGAGCTGGCTTTATCAGGGGTCCTTGAAGGATCCTCACATTGCTTTCCTAATAATCACCAGTTTTAACTGGTCACCTATGGCATTTGCTGGCAAACACGTTCTACACAAAACACCACGCTTGTACAGCTCCTCTGCAGTAGGCTCCAGTTTGGGAACAGAAAAAAAGCCTCTCTGGTATTTTGCACTTCCTAGGCTGCTGCATAAAACACTGTTGCAAACACACACAAAAGAACTGCCATCAGATATGCACTATGTTATGTTATCTTCCAGACTTCCTATAGCATCATTCACAGCGGTTTCTAAATCCTTAATATTTATCCCATGTTGCCATCCCTCAACTTGTGAATTAATGCAAAATTTGCTCCCCATTTAAATTACACCTAATCCGTTATGGAAATAAACACTAATGCACGTGAAACAACAGAACAGCTAACTATTTATGCCTAAGAATCCCAATTAAAGACAGAATCCTCCCATAAAATACTGCTGCTTCTGTAGTTAAATAAAATGAGGTGTGAATTTTAAATGTGGACTAATTAAGCTACATTTGGTAGCACCTTTTCGTTTTTTGTGTGACAGGCAGCAGCTGTAGCCCAGTTAGGAACACTTGGTGATAATAAATGGTTAAAGTGACAAGGTGCTGAAATCTACATAGACAATGTTTATTTAGCCAAGAAAGCCCATTAACCAAATGGTACTAATTCTTTGGAGAGGGGGAAACTAGAAGATAGGATTTTCTTTTTTTTCATCTCTGTGATGGATGTTTCCTTTACTATTTTTAAGTCTAACTCTCCCATCAAAAGTTTTAACCATGCAAAAATCCACCACCATACAATTGTAAAAGGTTCAAACCTTCTTTTATAAGGGGATGTATATATTAAGAAAAAACACCAGTTGCTTGATTTGAGTTAGAAATACAGGTTAGTGATAACATAAATAATGGCAGTGAGTGGTCCAGTACAGACAGCACAGTAAGACTCAGATTACTGGTTTGATACTGGTAATAGCTGCTTTAATAAAAGAAAAGCAGAGATTGATTTCCAGGAAGAAAAGCAAATATAACATGCATAAAAGCAGAGCAAAGCCAACTTTTCCTATCAAGGCTAAGCAACTTTAATGTGTGAAACAATTTTTATATATGTAAACTCATCTATTTGTGATGGTTTCCGCTTTCTAGAAGCTTCCCAATCAGCTGCATATGGAAAGATATGCCAAGAATCAGTTAAAGGAAAGTACTCTTTCCATCTGTACAGCTGTTTCTTTTAAATGACTTGCATCCAGGGGTATATCTAATAATAGAATTTATTTTTTTCAGAATAAAACCATGAACCACATCAATAATCAACACTACATATCTGTGTAGACAGATCTCAACAAAAAATTCAAGACATCTCTTCTATAAACAGTTTCTTACTCTTTCAGAAACAACATCTACTTGCGCCTGGGAAAAAGAGGTACTGATGAATTATGAGTTATTTACTCTGGGAAAGAAGACTTGATGCAATCTCCTCTTGGAACATACCAACCCAAAGTGTTTTTCTGAAAGGATTTCTTCCTCAAGTAATCAAATTTCATGTAATAACCAAGATCAATCCATTATATTAACCCTTAAATGAAAGATAAGTAAAACAAAGAAACAATTACGCTAAGTTAAATGACTCTCCCATCATGCATTCAAGTCAACAAGAGACCTGATTCCTGTACAGTAGTCCTCCAAAACTGTTCTCTGCTTTAGTTACTTCATTATACATTTTACAGCAATTAGAAAATTGCTGAGAGAAATTTACTTACTAAATTAACCCCAAAAAAACCCAGAACTAAGTACTAAAAGGGAAACAGAATTAAGCAAACCAGATACTTATAACTGATACACCTTTACTGTAAAGATCAGCCATGAGAAAACTATCATTCCTACTGGGGTTGCAGAAACCACACATTCCTATGAAGAATTACAAAGAGAACCTCGAACACTGCATATGTTTATGGTCATTCTCAACATGCAGAAAATTGTGAAAACTGTATTCAGTACTATGTAAACACTAGTCCTTGGGGACTCCAACAAGAGCAACATCACAAAAACCTCCATTGGAAATCAAGAGATACTACCTGCCAAAACACAAAAATGGATAACCAGCAAGTTAAAAGAAAAAACATTTTTTTTTTCCCATTTTCCTTTTTACTCATGCATTTAGAGACACTGTCATATAGAAAGCATCATGATAACATGAGCACTTCAAGGGAATACATAAGTATTTCATTTATTTGAGCCTCAATTATTGATTTATGAATATGCGATGCATGCAAAAGTTGTGGAATGCATTAATACAAGGATTTGATTGAACTCAAGCCTTATACAAAGGGGATCCTCACATATATACCAACTTAAACCATGCCATCATTGTGTATATAGATATAAAAGTATAATAGCAACTATTCATGTGTAGTTAAAATAATGACTATTGAAATTCCATTTTATAACACCAAGAACAGAACTTTTACACTTCACTGCTTTACAAACTCAAGCAAATACTGAGCAGTAAGTTTATAAAAATGTACTTGCTAGGAACACTGAACCTTAACTTGT
This sequence comes from Psilopsiagon aurifrons, assembly GCA_025447955.1. NCBI lineage: Eukaryota > Metazoa > Chordata > Aves > Psittaciformes > Psittacidae > Psilopsiagon > Psilopsiagon aurifrons. The sequence continues at coordinate 27,951 of JAOEHY010001166.1, forward strand.
TAACAATTGTGGCTAGTTTTAAAGATGCCATAAACCCAAACACCAATTAAATCTGACTTTTAAAGAAGCATTTCAGAAACTGCATTTCGAACATAAGCATATTCATGACGTATTCCTGTAAGAGGCAATGATTAGAATAGTGAATGTACATCCAAAGTCCTGTGGTATGAAGCTACAATACCCTACACATTTTCAGAAATAAAATGGAAACCAGAATCCACACAATTCCAGTAAATACTTCAAAACTTTTTCTGTTCCATATAAACTGCACATGTAACAAATAGATCTGCCATGTTCACAGCATATGGATGTTGAACAGTATTTTCTTGGATCGCAGGCCTTCTAACAAAATTCATTTCTCAGAGACATTTTTATCATTTAAATGCTGCTCCACTGATGTGTGGGAAGCATAACGATCACATTCATTCAACTGAAAAGAAACATTCTGGAAGAGAAGAACAGAGAGAAGGCAAGCAAGCACAGAAGCCAATTCAGAAGGCTGTCTCTTCAGAAGAATGTATATACATAATGCACACTTTATTTTAAATATATTTTATTATCTTACAGCCTTTAGGATTCGATATTTCATTTTCAAGAAAAGGTAACACTGAATCTGTTGCCCACAAGCTTTTCCAATGGAAGACAGTTCTGCTGGTTTACACACACATACACAAAAAAAATAATCAGTGGGAATTCTACTTTTTTGTGAGGTTTTTTTACATCAGTGCAAAATTTAAGATAGTTACGGTTATGTGCATTGCAGTTTAAAGTTCAGATCAAATATTCTTTCTTCAGACTTTAAAATCTAAATCAAATTGAATAGTCATGTATTTGCAGCACATTTGTGAAGTAGTTGTGATGATGAGGTTATATTTTCCTCAAAAGATAAAGCAGAGCCTTCCCAGATTAATCGCACCTGTGACTTTTTAAATAGTTTCTGGTAAGGTTTTTCCTCTTTCTGAGTAACTCGATCTTGATTGACAGCTTTGAACTCTAACTTCCTACAACAACTTCTTTAAATTTAGCTCTTAATATGATCCCTGTCTGAAAAATCTGATGCGCTGTTGAGAACCTTATTTGGTGAACTAGAAAGTCCTGCTGTGGAAAATAAAAGATGCATGAGCGAATGTAAGGCACACTAATATGGACTGTAAAAATTTTAGAAAAATATTTGTGCACTGAAGGAATGACAACAGAGCACTAAAAATAAACACTACAAGTCCTCCTCCCCTTTTTTAACAGTCTGCTTGAACAGCCTTTCATTACAAAGTAAGTAAAGATTATGGCTGAGAAGATGCTGTTTTTATAAACTCTTCTTATGTGGTTGCTATAAACAAACACACAGAGTGATTTTAAATCCTGTTTATTGTCAACATGAGGGTGGGTTCTATGTGCAGCATGTTTGCAGAGCAGCAGAACCAAAGTACATAAGACTAAGTGCATTTCTCTCCAGAAAGGGAGGAAAGTACTATACTATTTGGGAAGGAAAAATTCACAACAAATAAAATATATTTGCCATGCAAACTAAAATGCAACTACCTAAGCATGTTTATACTATGCTGGGTTTTGTTTGCTTGTTTTACAAATGCATGTTACCAGACCACTGTATGCTGAAATAACACAGTTGAAAAGCACAGGCCAATCAATTTTTACCCTGCATATTCATATCCATTTGGAAAATTTCACAGTAATTTCATGCTATCATCAAGTCAGTTAGATAATCACTCTTTTCATATTGTATCAGGGTACTGGACAGTGAAACTACTGTATATCAAATGAAACCTTGTTTGTACTTTGTCTATATAACTCATTTCTTTCCAGTTCCTTTCAAAAGGATTTTGAAAAGGCTGATATCTAAAGATCAACTGGTTTTCCTTAAGCCTCAAATTTCAAGACTCTTATTAAATATACAAGTTTCAAATATGAAGATAAATGTATAATTTTTGGGTATCTTAAAAAAATATTACTATAATTCTAGAAAATGAAAACCACGTAGGTTCTAAAGCAATCCCTAACCAAAAAAAAAAACCAAAAAAAAAACCCACCAAAAATAAAAACGAACAACAAAAAGCCCCCACAAAAAACCAACAAACCCACCTTCTTTTAAACCTGGATTTAGACTAGATTGGAATAAGAACTGCTACAGAAAGCTCTGGATAGTGAAGAAAGAAGCATCGGCATTACTCTCAAAAAGTTAATAATTTTTCTTAACAAGATATCAATGGTATTGTTTATCAATGGAATTAAATTCATATGAAAGACTAAAGACCTCTGAGCTCCTGATCCACATAAAAGCAGATGACAAGAAAGAGAGTGAGCACTGCAACAGTAGAGATAGAGGGGTTATGACTACAACAGCATGATCAAATGAACAATTAGAACAATTTTCTTTCTGAATTACCAAAATAGGTACAGTATTGTTTGCTTCCTGTCCTAAACTTGCATTGCATGATACAATTTAGTGACATACACAGTGCCCAGTCTTTTCACTAAAGTGTATGATACTTCCTTGTAAACGTAACACATTCCATTAATTTAAGGGTGTTCATGTGTCCTTTACCAAGGGAAGGAAGACAAAAGACACACAAAGCACTTGATGCTTAAGACAGTAGAAACAGCTCCAGTAGCCTAGTTGTATTTTTACTGAAAGCTGGATTCTCTTTCCGGGTTGTCACAGGTGATCTAAAAATGACCCTTTTTATCTTCTCTGCCAGGCTTGTTAACACATTCTCTCAAGCAGCTTAATAGAAGAATTTTCATATGGCCCCACATACCACTTATCCCAGCATCAAAGCAGTATTTAGAACCTCTAAGAAATTGTTTGCATTTTGGAACTGGTGTCTGAATTAGCACTGGATTTAACAGGACATAGTAATAACATGTAGCTCAAAGCTGAATCCTGTTACAATTACACAGGGTAATTAAAAGCAATTACAGGCATGCAGCATTTCTACTTTAGCTCCTTGTTCTCCACAGATGTTTCAGATTCAATATCAAACATGTGATGATGGATTGCCTAACCTTATTGTAGTAATGGCATTATTTCAGTTCAGATGTAAACACATTTTATTCTACCTGGAATAGGTTGTACAGGCTGTATGAGCTCTGGCCGCTGGAGAGGATTTCCAAAATAGACAAACCACTCTTTCACGAAAGAATAGGCTCCACCTAAAAAGGATAGAATTGGATCAGTAAGTCAAATGCAAGTACTGACACTAGTGCAAAAGTTGGAAGAAGTAGTGATAAGGATGCTAAAGTAATGGAAGGCACTTGAAATTACGTATTTGCTCAGCTTTTTAAAAAAACAAATAAAAAAAATAGTTTTAGCATCTTTGTGACAAATGATCAGAATAAATGATGAAACTTTGAATTATGCACTACAAACATGAGTTTGGAGTTGGGAACTGTACCTATAAATGTAAGTACTAGTCTGTGGAAAATATTCTAAAACAGCTTACAGCCAATTTTAGGCCTTCCCATTTCAAGGCAGTTCAGGAAACTATGAAGGCATCAGACATAGCTTAGGGACCCACGTGAGCTGTCTCAGTCTCTCAGGGCTGTCACAACTGCCACATATGCAGACAGTCCTTAATATGATTCTCCTCCCAACTTGCCCTGACATTTCCTGTGTCAGGGTTTAAGACAAAATCTTTATAAGGCCTTGATGGCTATTTGAAAGCTGACAACAATGGACTCATCCCACCGTCAGATGCAGAGCTTTTACAGCTCATTGTTCCAGACCTTTTATCTAGTATAAAGGGATTGTTTATGCATAATAGTCCTACTCCCTAACTTCAAATCTACCCCGCCCTCCAATAAAGAGTAGGGAGCCTCTTAAATTAAAAATTTCACTGCTTGAGTTGTGCACCTAACTACTTGATGCTTGGGGAAGAAAAAAATAAAAAAGGAAAGAAAATATCCTCAGAAAAAAACTTAAACATTTAAGAATGTTTGAAATGCAGCTTGTAATCATTCCAATGCAGGTCACCCTTGAAAAACCCCAGAATAATTATCATTGTTATAAATGGTGCTTCTGTTTTCTGTACAGATATTGCTTATGATAACCTTGTTATAGTGCCCTAAATTTCCACTCTCTGTCATCCGGCAAACAGTATGAAGCAGGCAGATTTAGACAGTCCTGGGCACTTGGAATACTGTTTTCAAATCTTTTCCAGCAAACCTTAAAGCTTTCCCACCCTTGTCACTTTCCAGATTCACAGAGTTGTATCTAATTCCTTCCAGCTCTAGCCCAGTGGTGAGGCCACTCTTTACAATTTCTGCCTTTTATCATCAATTCCAATCACCCTGCACTTTACTGCACTATTTCTGATGCCACATTATGAACCCTAATGAAAAACTTCACCTAGCTTAAAATGAACCAAACCTCTCCAACACCCTCCTTCCTTTCCCTCCAACACCCAAAAAGTTCAGTTACATTAATTTCCTGATCTCATTCATAGGTCAACACTGCAAATGACTGTTGGCAGGAACGAATGAGCAGGAACTCCTCAGATGGAGTTCTAGTGTCAGGGGTGACAGAGGTGGGGGAGAATAACACAACAAAATCTGGTTTATGGCCGTGCTTCTTCTTCCTTCTCCATTGATCTGCAGCACAAACTCCCAATAAATGCGAGGGGCTGAAGAACCAACTGCTGGACTCTAAGAGACATCATTACACCTGGCTTGCCATGCTTCACTGTTCAAAAAACTGATGATATTAAGAATAAAATGAAAAACACACTGAGGAAAAAGAAAAAAAAGTCTTAAACAGCACATTTCATCAGCTGAACGGTCTCACATCTTGAATATGAATCATTAACTATGATAATGCTATTTCATCAAAAAAAAAACCCCAAACCTCCAATTTAATACCCTGAGGTCACTTTCAGAAACATTCTGGTATTTTAGCATTCTGGTTTAAGATTTATTATGTAAAATATTCTGCTTTATTCAATCTATTCAGCTCACTCAGCCTCTCAAATTTTAGCCTCGCTTCTTACAGAAGCAAACCTAATACAATTAGGACATCTGTCTTACAATTAATTCAGGATGCACTGCTCTGTTTCAACTAAGTCTGACAGAGGAAAAGAGATTTCAAATGTATTAAAATCCTAAACAAGATGTGAAACTGGTGACTCAGCTAACAGAGATCCTGTTAGAACATCAACTGAAAGAAAGATAAGAAAAGTCAAGTCACCTGTTGTATCCAAATGCACTGGATGTATGGCAAATCAATACACAAGTAGTTATAGAGCTGAGTAAAAAGGTAGATGGCATTAGGGGAGAGCAGAAGGCAACAGGGAGCATACTTAGGAACACTATATATTGCTGGTGGGTTTTGTCAAAGACATAGGGAGAAGTTAAGAAGATGCTAGGAAGAACATGGAAATATAAAATCTTTGCTGAGGGGAAGCTGGCACAGAGAGCCACTCTTTATAAGTTCCACAACTCAGAACAACTTATCAAAATCTCTCTCAATTCCAAATTCCAATACCATTTTTACATCACCACTGAGCTCAAGCACAATACAGAAGTCAGTAGGAAACCTCTAGTTTTGCTCTTTTAATGTACGTGAGTGTTGGTACAGGACGTAACACCCCATCAGCAGAGTGCTTTTCACTATTACAGTCCATTAGTAACAAAAGTACATTACTGTTCACGTAAGTAGCCAAATAAATATAGCAGAAAGCAAGGTCCTGCAAACTGACAGCACATTAACATTCCAAGAACAAAACACAGACACGACTACTAAATACCAACCCTCCCTGCACAGAACTACCTCTGGAGAAAAAAACAACCCAAACAAACAATTTTTCTAACTTCTTTTCCTACAATGCACATACAGAGTCATCACCAGTGAAATTCAAAAACCAACAGATCTTTTAGTTAAATAGATTCTAAACTACCTGTGGAAGCTGGAAATTTCAACCATGTGAAAAACACCAAATACAAGAATTTGGAAAGACTGTTACCTGCGCCCCTCTACACCTGACACAGTGCCAGCCCTCCTAAGTCACTGGTGGTAACTGGCAAAAATTCTGCTAATGGACTGGTTTTGACAGTGTCCCAAGTGAGGATCAGTCTGGCCTGCTAATGTTAAAATTGGGAGTGATGACAGAACTTCCAGGAGCTGGCCATGAGAAGCCAATGGCTGCACAAGGGGCATTACATAACCCCCTAATTGGCACCAGTCCTGCAGGTGCAGGTATTTCTTCCACAGACCGTGGCAGTACCTAAACCTGCTGGCCTTATTCTGAATTCTTCACACACAAAACAGTGAGCCTGGCTGGACTATCAAGGTGCATTATTTACTGTTATTTTCCCCTCCTTCTTGAACTTTTCTAATAGTACTATTTTTCCAGGAAAGATGCTAAAAGTTGACAATTTATATATCACTATATGCAATATTCTACATAATGATCAGAAATTACTCAATTCATTTTGAAGATACTTTTAAAATACACAGGCAACAAATACCATGTAATCAGGATCATCATCAACCCCTTTTTTATTTTTGTAGGATCAAAAATAAATCTGTGATTGTAGCAACATTTCCATGAGTAAAGGTACACACATGCTTACCATATACCAAACTATACCAAAGGCATAGCTTCACGAGCAATTCTTTCAGCAGCACTGCTACCTTTTATAGGTGATTTGCTCACTCCCACCCCCTGCCATTCCCTTGGGCTGTTTCACCACAGCTGTTTGGGGCTACACAGGGTCAGATGGGGAAACAGAACCATGTTAGTTACCTGACTGCAAGAAAGGGAGAGAAGAGAGAGAGGAGGGGAACTATTTTTAGTTCTCAAATTGGGCTACCACACAGCTGCACAAACAGCTGCATCAGCACAACTGAGAGGTTGCATGGGAACTGAAACAAGTGTCTGTGCAAAAGAATTAGTTAAACTGGCACTAACAGCAATAGAAATGCATATCAAGCTATGGCTCCAGGCAAAGTGGTTTGATCTAGACCGGTGATTTCAAAGGATATGACAACATCCAGCTCCTGTGGATTTTTGGGTTTCTTAGGCACTCAACCTAGACATTCAAAACTAAAGGTTTCTTATTTCAGGACAGAGGAAACAGTTTACATTACTTTTAACCTGTTCTTACTAAAACTGTAACTGCTGCTTTTACTATCTTGCTTTGCTCTCCCTATTCAACAGTATTCAACAGTAAGTAAGCAGATATGCAAACTGCAAAGAAGTAATTTTCCGACACTTCAATCTTGTAATTGAGGAATCTTAGGAATAAAAAAGAGGATCACTAACACATCTCCACTGCAAACTAGAACACCGTATAGAGTTAGCCAAGATAGCTTCAAATAAGCTACATTAGCAACTCTATCACAATGACAGCAGACTCCACATGGACTAATTTAATTGATTGACTCCTTCTAACAAGCTCCTTTTAATGCTAATCCAAAGTATTTTTACACTATGCTACAACCTACGTACAGTGTAAATTACTTCTTCCCATCCTACCCCTCATCGAATTACAAAAGTCAACTTAATCTCACCTAAGGGAAACTGGCAGAGGATTCTACTTACTATAAGTACAAAAATTCCATGTAGGTCCATCAGCAAGCTCACAAATAAAAAATAATGATTTACTTATGAATTCTCATACAGGCTCTGATTAATGACCTACACACTTGGCTTAGAAGCAACTATAACCTGGAATAGAAAAACAACCCACGAACGCCTAGGAACTGATGCGGTTAAAGCAGTTAGAAGTAAATACATGCACTAAAAATGCAAATTTAATAGGAGAGCCCATGAGGACACACTCTACCTACCTTTTGGGAAGGGTTAAGGATTGAGGATGCACAAGTATGATTTACTTTAGAAAATTAACTCTGGAATTTAAAGCAAACTGAGAACAAATAATACATGTCATCTGTGGGTTTATTCCAAAACCATTTTCATAAAAGACCTCTTTCCCATTCAAATTTCTTTTCAACAGGATTATAAATTAATGCTTCTGTATTTCCATTCTAATCTTCTTTATCTGAGTACTACAAACACTATAACATAAAGGCAAATCTGCTTACTACCCTGCTATCTCACAGCAATGATTGTTAATTGGGTGTTTCTGAAAGCATCAATGAATACCCTACTACTTAGAGGAATAAACAAAACCCAACCAAGTTATAATTATCCACAAAATTTGGAGGGAGTAGGCCGAAAAATGAGGAATGACACACGCGCATGATTACCGCCGAGATTTCTGTTACTCTCTCCAAATGACTATCATGCAATATCATAGAATGGTTTGGGTTGGAAGGGACCTTAAAGCTCATCTAATTCCAACCCCCCTGCCATGGACAGGGACACTTCCCACAAGATCAGGTTGCTCAAAGACCTATGCAACCTGGCCTTGACACTGCCAGGGATGGGACATTCACAACTTCTCTGGTCAACCTGTGCCAATGTCTCATCACTCTCATGGTGAAGAATTTCTTCCTAATATCTAATCTAAATCCACCTTCATTCCGATTAAAACCATTCCCCTTGTCCTATTACTACAGGCCTTTGTAAAAAGTTCCTCTCCAGCTCTCTTGTAGGCCTCCTTTAGGTACTGAAAGCTGCTCATGTTGAGCTTCTCATCTACCAACATCCCTACTATGTAAACTTTGATTCAGTATTTCCTATTGTTTGGGTTTGGGCTTTTTTTTCCTATTGTGGAACAACTTCAACCTCTAGCTGCTGAAGCAAGCCCGGTATTTAATTACCTTTCTGTGGCTTTCTAAGCACATAGTTTGAATATTAGGTTTGATGGCAGTGCACTTTCACCAATAATATGCAAAGTGACTATCAAGAAGAAAATCATATTAAAAAGAATAAAAGTTCAGCGCATTTTTAATTTTCAACTCACTGCCTAAAAGACACTGTAAAGATAATATTTAACTAATGCAAGTCTTAAGAACATAAAATTTGTTCAAGATGTGAATAAAAGATTCTCTGTCTTAGAGCTGAAGAATGGAAGCACACATATACACACAACTGCTACAAAACTGCTACTTATACCACTGGATAAAGAAATCATATTTTCTTGTACTTTGATAAAAGAACTAATAATCACTGGCCTGACTACTTGCATTAGTGTTACTACAGTAACTATATTTTACTATCCATTGTTCCTAAAATTGCAGACTTAAAATCAACAGAAGGTAAGACTCTAACAGTGCATTACTGTTTTGTAGAAGTGCAAACAACTCACTAATTTATCAGGAGCTACACTTATCAATACAACAGAAGGTTTCAAATTCTCTCAAACTTTTAAAATCTTCTACATGTCACTGTTCTGCTCAATCTGTTGATCATTAATAACTTTCACAGCTTCCTGTTTAACAAGCAAAAAAACCCCAATTTTAAAAAAATATCTCCTTAATAGCTCTGAAATTGAACAGCATTTAGAAAACCTGCAATCTCATTGTCACATTTTCTCTTATTCCCTAAGAAGTACATGCAGCTGCTCGCAGTTTTTATCCTAAATTCCATGCTGATGTAGCCACTGAAAAAATGAACTCAAGATTTCATATTTCAAAACTGAAAGTATACTTGAATGATGGTATAAGTAGTTTAATCCTTACCTTTTCCAGATTCCAACAAGATAGAATAAATATGCTGACGAGCAGGGCGGTAGATAAGTGCCTGTCCAGGAATCTCTGTATCAGATTCATCTTCCAAAGAGTTGCTGCATTCAATCTCACCCTTACTCAGGATATTGAAGATTGTGTAATTTTCAGATTGGACATGCTGTTCTTTAGCTAACTGTTCAAAGAAAGAAGGAAGCATTATCTCCAAAATTAAGGAGGATTATAAACTAACAAAGTGTATTCACTGTTCAAGGAAACAGTACTTTCTCTAGCCGTGGAAATGGAGTGAATGGCCAGGGTTAGAACAGGTGCTTTTTCAGGTAACACCAGTATAGTATAATTTGAGACATCTACCTTTCTGGGGACAGGAATCCCTAGGAAAACAATCATTGTCTTTCTTAGCCCCTCCCTGAATTCTTAAAACTTGGGGGGGGTAATGACAGTTTTTTAGAGAGTAATTATCTTAAAATGAATTCTGAATTCAGACACAGAGAAATGAGCTGCCCTCCTTTAGTCACCTGAAAATGTATGTTCCTTCTTTAAATAGTGACTGAAGGCACAACAAACCCCAAAATTTTATTGCAAGATGAAATACATAAGACAACTCCATTTCTTTCCTGAGCTGACTTTGCATAGTATACATTGTGGTGAAATTACTATACTTACCTTCACCACACTTTTACTTTGCAATAGCTTTTCCACAGGAAAATAAATACAATCTACTCTGGTGAAGAACACCAGGCCTGAAAGCTGTTGCTGAAATGCAGAACTGCAGCATCACCCAGGCTGCATATTAACCATGCACCACATGCAGACACATCTGGCTACAGCAGCTGGCTCCAAGCAGCCTCAGTACCAACAGGGATCACTGGTCTGAAGCAGCATAGGTGCAGAAGCAACAATGCTACTCTCAGGCAGCACAGAATTTCAACCAGGAACACTTGTAACTTGGACTGGCCAAATGCAGAGACAGACTTTCTACTTCACGACCTCAGACCAAAACCATGGGAGTGTTCAAACAGCTGAGCCGAGCCAATTTTTTCTGTGGAGTACCACTAATAAATTCTCCAGGACCTGTGCCATATGGTGAGTAGGAACAGAAGTTTCTCTGCTCTTCATTCCCAGCAAGTGTCACCTTATTGTGTTACTTAGGTTGTGCCATCCATACAGCTATGTCACTAGAAATTACCAGACCACTGGCTAGCTCAAAATTTACCATTTCTGCAGAAATCCAGTATCCGCAAACCTGGGAATCCAGCAGGTCAAAGCTGCAGTCAATTAACAGGTCATTACGGATCAAAACTAATTCTACTGAAATGTCATACTTTCAGAAGAGATTCTCACATAAAATCAATGATTGGTTCCATATACAATGCCAATCAACGAAACATTTTTTTATAGTAATAAATTAATGGTTGCTCTGGAATAAATACTTCTGCATTCTTCCTATATGTAAACAATATAATCCCTCAAATCTACTTTTGTATAAAACAAAAACCAAAGAGTTAAGTATTTCTAAGCATCATTTGAATGAAGCATTGAACCATTTCATACAAACCATAAGATGTTTTTATCATCATCTGAAAACACTAGTTTGCCAATAATCTACATCCTTATGTAGTGAAAAAATACAAGTTTATTTCAAAAGAAGTGCTATATTCAATGCTGTATCTTGAAAAATATTTCTGATTTACACCTACAGTCAGGCAGAAAGTTATATTCTTTTCAGGGAGAAGCAGGAATGTGTCCTCAAAGCTGGAGCAGAGCTGTACATGCCATTTACATGCAGTTCAGATTATGTGCAAGGTAAGCAGAACCACATATGGTTTTCAAAATATGAACCAAAGCACACCCATTACATATACAATACTTAAACACCTGTAACAAAACCAAACGACAAGTTAACATGCCTACAACTTTGCCTGCAATTTCCTTGGCCCAGGGACGGGCTTAACGTAGGAATTATGCAGCGAGTGAGGCATTCTTCAGTGGAGTTTCTAAACATTATTATTTTATTACAGCAGTAGCTCAGCATGACACTAGAGAACTGTAGCTCTTCAAATGAAAGATCAAGGCTAGAAATAATGACCACTTGTCATAAAGACTGCATGGCTCATTTTCTTAAGGAGTAAGTATATTACCACTATTGTCCTAGTCACAATCCACCCTAGATAATTACATTCTGGCCAATTTTTCCTTGCACTTCAAGTATAAACAGTATTTTTCAACACTTTATTAAGATGCAGGGTTGTTGCCTTTTTTTTTTTTTTAATAACATCTTTATTTAACGATTTCAATTGAAAGTGACATATATTGTATCTATGTGTGGTTAATAAAAACACCCAAATCTATCTGCAGCTTAGCTGAAATGAGCATTGCATAGGTTACAATGTACTTTTACCATCTTTTTAGAAAAAAAAGATTGTAAATGTTAAGATTACTTTAGAGTAATATGAGGAAACAGAAAAACTAATTTTAAAGAAAATGCTCAACATAACAGACAGAAAAACAGGGTGCTCTATTTGGAGTCTGTAGGGACCTAACAAAACAGGGAGTAAGAGATGACTAATAAAGGGTCTAAAACACACCAGGGCATCTCTGCCCATGTGTGAAGCCACTAGTAAAACTTGCTAGTGCATCTCTGTCCTTCTAGAATTAACAAGCCCCTCAAAGTGCTTTCGGTTCCTTCAGGGACAGTAAATATGAATGATAATTAACCTGATCCAAAAATCACAAAATACAGACTTATAGGAAGTTTCCTCATCTCCTCCACAAGAACAGTTTCAACTTCTGCATTCTTAGCACAGCTCCCTTTGGTATTTTGACTGCATGTACCAGGTACAGCCAAGCAGACCAATAAACAGCTGTAGCTGACCTGCGGATGCTCAAAGAAAAACTGTATCATAACGTTCAATACATGGGAAGTACATCTCTATGCTCAGCTGTAGGCCTATACAGAAGCTGCTCCCCATTATTTGAAGTGCTTGATGCTTCAAAAAGATAGAAACCATCTGCTTTCATGGTGATGCATGTTAACAGTCCTAACCATGGCTGTACTTAACAGACAATAGATTTTGCTCAAGCAAATTTCAATCAGTAGGCTTCGTGTACTCATTACTTACTTCCACTAAATAGTCACTGCTTCAAGTAACCATGAAGCTTTAAAAAACAAGGTACCTGAAAGATTTCTTTATCTTGACACATGGCTGTTTCTTGTTGAAGGGAAAACATTTGACAACTTGTTACTTTGGGAGGAAACCATGGAGACTGCTGCCCAGGTAAAAGATAGGACTCCACTCCTCTGTAAAGCAATGTCTTGTCTGATCCCAGAGGCAGAATGTCTTCTAAGTGTTTCAGGCTGCTGTATGACCGTGGAACTTTTGAGATGTAATTTGCTACAGCAAAAAATATTTTCGTTCTTCTGTTGTAACTGTTATTCTTATGGGGACTGCTGACTAAACATTTATGCCAAAAGCCTTCCAACAAGTTTTCTGGAACAGTATCATTGCCAAGCAAGCAAGCAAAGAGAGGGAGGTGCGTCAAACTAAGACCCAATGCACGACAAAGATCTTCTCGAGAGTACGCAACAGTGACCAACCTGTCCAAACAGAGCTTCTCAATGGAAAAGTAGGGGCATGTATTATAGATGAGGTAGTCACTATCTTGCCCAAGAATTCCTATGCAGTTATGTTGCAAACCATATGCAGCCACCTCAAAGTCTGCCTCCTGCAACGTGCATACTGTTTTTTGACCGAGTGACTTCAGGGCAAAACGTGTAAATGTAGGCAAAGCTGAAGGCATCACGAACATTTCTCTCCCTGGTTGTTTCCTGTGAGTCTTGATAAACTGAAATACTCTGGCTATCTCCTTGTTGTTCTGCAATCTCCGTTTGATCCACTCATCTCTCTTTTTCGATTCTACCACTCCGTCAAAGAAAAACACCAACTTGATACCAGCTGCCATAAAAGCTTTAATAAAATCCTCTAAAATGGCAAGGAACTCCCGCCACTGGCCACCACACACCCAGGATTCTGGTGTGTACCAGTATCTAACACAACTCATGGCATCTACTACGATAACAGGTGGAGAATCAGGATGATCGATGCAATGTTTTTGTGCGATTTCTCTCAGATCAACAGTCCTGCATGCATCAGGGCAAACTCTCTCCACAAATCCCTGCAAGCCTTTAATGCCCATGGCTGATCTCTGAAACTCACAGCAGTCTGAAAGAACAAGAATAAAAACAATATTCTAAATGCAATACTGAGAAACATAACAGAATTATACAATAAACCCCCCCAAACAAACAAAACATAGAGAAAAACAAAACACAGGCAAACAAACAGAAAACAACAACCAAACAGCACAGAAACAGAACTGTTATTTTTCTGCTTTTGCTGATAGTTTGCTTTGTTGTCCTGGCCTTTAAACAGTTTGAACCAGTTTTCTTTTCATCAACAAACTGTAAGTGCCCATTCACTTTGCCTTCCACTTCCATTTTTCAATCAGTGAAAACTATAAACATCTAACAGTTTTCTTAAATACAATTCAAATTCAGATTAATAGAAAAAAATACAGAAATGTACGCACTGCCAGAAAACCAAGTACAGATGTAATGAAAAGCTATATAACAGCTTAGTGTACAACACAGGAATGAATGGCTTGATTTTCACACTGAATAGTATACAAATGTCTTTAACTGAAGTCAGTGGGAAAATATTAGTAACTTTGGAAATCAGCCTTGTGCCTTGATTGTGCAAATGGCTCAGTTACCATCTGAGTTTACAGACAGTAGTCCACTGATACGGCAACAGTTGCAATACCTCTACTTCCGCAATGGTTTTGGTGGTTAACAGTTCTGCTTCAAATCAGAAATTCAAACCATTGTACCATTCTGTCATTTGAAGACATAATTTTCAAGACCTGTTTAAAGAATTAGAGGTTTACCTATATTTTGTGAATCTACAAATCTGGTTATCATTAATAATAAAATTAATAAATTAATATACTAAATGGGATTTCTAATATGCACAGCATTTTGAAACAATCTATTTTAAGATACACATGTAAACATTAGCTAGACATTAAACAATTACAAATGGAATAAGCTTATTTTCAGTTCGGGAAATATCGAAAGACTGAAGAAGAGAGTCTCTGAATTCTGTGGTAGAACTTAATAGTGTACCAAACGAACCAATTTCTGTTTTCTGTAGAGTAAGTTGTGGGATAAAATGAAAACGTTGATGATCTCCATTTTTATTCTAGAAATCACAATACAAGTTTGGCACAACCTCCACCACAGATGTGCTCCTCTCTCCACCACAGCATCAGTCTCCTCTACCACCTCACTATTTTTTATTTTGAAGGACCCTCCAATGCAAAATAGCAGTAATAAGCTCTATCAAGCTTTGTTTTCTTCTTTATTCTCAGAAAATATTTTGGGCTTGTTTTGATTTTACTTGAAAGTCAAATCCTTTTCTCAGCTAAACAGTGAAGGATTTCACTATGTTTTAATTAAACAGGTAAGATTTTTCCTGGTTTTCACACTATGAATTTCTGACATTTCAAGAACAGGTTGTCTCCGGAGTGTTACATTACAGGATACACACTGACAGTTTTCAAAAAGACAAAAAAAACAGGAAGCTGAATTCACAAAAACATTGTGAACTGATAACTTTAAAGGTATTCCTGAGCCTGCAGAGGTTAAATAACTAATTATCTCCACATACAGTTTTTGAATAGCACCCTCTTTAATCACAGAACTATAGAGTAGTTTAGTTTGGAAGGGACCTTTTAAAGGTCATCTGGTTCAACCCCCAATGGAATGAGCGAGGCCACCTTCAACCAGATCATGCTGCTTGGGAGCCCTGTCCAGCCTCACCTTGAACGTTTCCAGGGATGGGACATCTACTAACAACGTGGGCAACCTGCTTCAGTGCTTCGCCACCCTCATCATAAAAAAATGCCGTCCTGATAGAATGTAATATGAAATAAATACAAAGTAAAGCTGACAGCGTACAGCAGACCCGTTAAAAAATCAGAAATGAACATGTATGAATGTACTTCATAGCTGCACATGGACAAAGCTAGGGCCCTGCTCACTCTACAATGTTACTTCCAGTGTTACCTGGGTGTCCCTAAGACTCCAGGCATTTGCTTTTCCAGGAAAGCTAAACCTCTAATTCAAAACAGTTTTGAGCACTGGCAGGGTATTGGTTCTTGTAACTTTCCAGGGAGACCCAGCAATGGGTGTGAAGGCCAGCATCTTTCAGACATTAACACATGCTGTCAGATTAAATGACCTGAGGTCACTACACAGATGAATGAACTTTAGTTATGATTCGGTCCATAGTGGCAACGTGACATGAGCAACAAGCGGTAAACAACTACCAGTCATAAGTTACTATACACTTACTATAATGCAGTAAGTGGAAACATTTTTCCACCTCCTCACACCTGTATTTGAAGCACTCCTCTTGCCTAACAATTTAAACAAACGTACGATACAGATTATCAGAAAAAAAAAAATCCATTTTAATCAATAGCAAGTTCACATCCAAACAATAACACTTTGGCCACTACTTGCATTTTAATACTGCTATCAAACACATTGAAAGCATAATAAAGACTGTGTGTGTGCGTGGGGGGGTGTATTTTCTCCACGAACTAACCAAAAACGTTCCTTCTCCCCGTTTTATACCGACACAACTTTGCAGAGATGACCCCTACAACAGCTCATGACACAACTCGATTTTGTCAGCAACCAATCATCTGAAGTTTATTACACCCACGGTAACACACAGTACTGTGGGCTGCTAGTAGCAACGTTCATAGTAACAGTTTCAGCCCTCACAACAGCCCACAGCACAGGGGACGAGGAGCAAAGCCCTCCACTCCTGACGCACAGCCAGGCCCGCAGTCGCGCTGCCATGAAGGGCCGGAGCCTGCGGTCGCGACGCGCATCACAGAGGAGGGCCGAGGCCTGCACCGGGCGAGGCCACACAGCACCCGGGCGAGGCCACACAGCACCCGGGCCAAGGTGAGGCCAAATATTTTCAATGTAGAACTCATAGTCTGTGAGTAGCAATTTAGTTATGATGAGAAATTAGCCTGTG